>JAKZGU010000059.1:0-211879 GCA_022837005.1 Calonectria pteridis
TTTTTTTTTTTTTTTTTTTTTTTTTTTTTTTTTTTTTTTTTTTTTTTTTTTTTTTTTTTTTTTTTTTTTTTTTTTTTTTTTTTTTTTTTTTTTTTTTTTTTTTTTTTTTTTTTTTTTTTTTTTTAAAAAAAAAAACACGACTGGGGTCGGCCATAACCCAATCGCAATCTATTGGTTGAGCGTGGGAAATGTCTCAGCGCCAAGGACGTCTTGACTCACTAGACAGTTCGTGATTGCCCCAAGGGTCCAAGACAAGCCAGTGCGGGGTGAAACCACTAACAGCCCTCGATCTCTGCTACCCAGTGTGAGCAGTTTTTGATCTCGCCGAGGCATTTTGCTAAATCATGGGTGCTGCTCCCACAAGAATGGGCATTGATATATATCGCCCCCCTCTGGCCTTCGCTTGGATGCTACGCTCAACACGCCAATCACAATCAGGATTTCATCTCATCAAAGCTATTAGGTAAAAATCATTATTTAGAATGATAATATCTCAAATCCAGTCGATTACGATGTTAAAGACATAGTTTAATCATGCTCTCTCAGCCAATCACCATTTTCCGTTGTTACCTATTAAAAGACAAAACATGCATCAAAGTCAATCCCTATCCTCGTCCTTTCCCGTCCCATAATCACATGCGCCTTGTTCATCTTTGTTGGATAGCTTGAATCATTAAAACATCACTTTGGACGCGACGCTAAGCAACCAGGCTGCGTCTTTCCATCCGCCATCCTCGGCGCTGGGTGGGGGGATACGTTCTTGGGGCACGCTGGCAATGCCGGCCAAATTGCGGGAAGACCAGCTTCGGGAACGGCTAAGGTTTGAGCCATCGGTAGGGGAGGAACCATCTTCACTGTCAGTCTCCTCTTCGTCCTCGTTCACCGCGAAGAGGGACCAGACGTTTCCAAACCAGGTGCCTGCACCGGCCTGACCGCGTCGAACAAGACGTTGAATCGTCACTTCATCTTGAACGGCATCGTTATCCAATTCGAGCTCCTCGAGCTTCTCGTCGAGGTTGACAAAGTCCGGGCCGGGAAGGTCTTGAATGGGGAAATAAGAGTCGGTATCTGGGTCAAATTCGTTGAGGTTGGTAGGACGCTCTAGAGGAGTCAGGAATTGGCTTCTGGGACGCGACAAGCTGTGAGATCGGCTGTGAGCACGACTGGGGAAACGGCTCGCGTAGGGTGAATTGTCGCCCTCGCTGAGCACAGCGCTGCCAGTACGGCTATGGTGGTGGCTTGCAGCGGTGACTTCCCGCTCGCGAGCAAGCTCATTCTCAAACTCCCGGTCTTCTTCATCGCGCATGCCTGACAGGCTCGTCGAGCTCTGGCGTGAAACTAGCCAGGCCTGGCCCTTGGACTCGCGGGCCTCGGAGCTCATCAATGCTCCCGTGCGGAGCAGCCAATCGCTGTCATTTCGATGGCGTTGGCCGAAACTCAATGAGTCGTCCTTGTGGTTTCGGCGGCTAGGGGTGGCGCGGCCCGAAAAGGGCTTCCGAGCACCTGGCGCGGAGGGTACCGAGGCAAGATGGGATGCGGACTTGCTTTTGGCAATTGTGACCGAGGGCGTTCGGTTGTGGGAGCGGGATCGAGGCGTGGTCGGTGAGCGAGAGAAGAGTCGCGGCGTGGTCGGGGCGGATTTGCCCTGGAGGTAGGAGCCGTGTGTGGGTGACCCGGGGAGCAGGTCGTCGTCGTGAAGAGGGAGCTTGGCGGTGAGTGGAGCGAGGGAGAGATGATTGAGGTTAGTGGCCGACCGGTTCTTGCGGCGAGCGCGGTCGGAGTGCTGGTTGAAGGCGACGTCCATTGTGGGTGGTGAATGCAATTGCTGCTGTTCTATGGTCTTGGGAAGATGCGGTCGTCTATGGCAAGTGAGGAGGCCGGATTTGTATCCTGAGGCACCTCGGATGATGGAGGGTCAGAATAGCCGACGAGATCTAGAATGGGGAGATGTGCCCCCAATGCGCAGGCGAATTGAATCGATCAACAAAATCACCTGCAGGCGCGCGCACGCAATGCAAATGCGAATCAGCCGGCAGCAGGATGCAATGATGACATGTGACGAGAGCGATAACAGTGATAAGGCCGGGGACGAAGCAAAGTGGAGTGAAGGTGGAAATCAGGGCGACGAGCCTTCATGGGTCGAGCCGGGGGAATGTATAGAAATTTATGTCGATGTGGAGAGATGCCGAACCGGTCAAAACATCCAAGATTCCGGTGTAACATTGACTAACGAAAAGGTGGCTGAAGCCGAAGAAAAACTAGTTGGCGGGCACCAGCCCGAGGGCCGCCGGGAGGGTTGATCAGTCATGCCAGCCTAGGCTCGGCGTGTCCAGCCAGGTTACGGATAGAGTTAGAATTCATGAAGCATCTATGCGAAGATAGCAGCAGCGGCAGTAGTAGTAGCAGCAGCTAGCTACGCAGGCCAGGCCAGGCACAGAAGGGATTGTCGTTTGTGGCGAGATGCGCCGGCTCGCCAGGGAGAGTGCCGGTTCTGTTGGTGTTGAAGAGTCCTGGATGGTTACACCAGCGCACACACTCGGTCAAAATCACCAGTCATGGTCGCATTGAGAGCAACTCTAGCCAGTGTGTCTGGTACCTGTGCGCACCGCCACACCAGGTAGTTCCCCTCCCCGCCATTACGCCACCAACCTCTCATCATGACCCCTCATGTACCTCCCCCACCAGCCGCACTCATGTACTGGCTCCATCCCCATCTGCAAAAATCTCAAAACGGACCTGGGCTCCAAATCCGCAGGCCGCAGCCGAAACCATCACACCCTCCAAGAAATAGAAAGAAAAAAAGGTCAAAGGGTAGAGGCCTCAACTCGCGCCCGCGAAATCGAACGACGGTTGCATTTGCTGCAACATCCGACGCCAGCAGGTCTCGCTATCGCCGGCACCAAGTCGAAGTGCATCTTGGGCCCGTCCTTGACTCACCTCTTCACCCCACCACGGCGGCCCGGGTGAACCAGACGCCAACCGCCAAACCCTAGACTCTATCACAGACACGCCCAAGATGCGCAACCTCCGCAACATCCAATTCGGGCGCTGCCGGCGTCCGGATGTCACCGCCGCCTGCTGGGACCCTGAGAAGGACGAGGTTGTGTGCACCGCGGGGCCTACTCTGCAGAGCCCCAGCATCGAGCTGCTGCGGCTCTCTGGCCATCACGACATGTAAGTGCAGCGCTCATTCCACGGCCACAAAAAAATTTCCTTGGGCCGCCAAGCGACGTATCCAAAAGCACCTGATGCATCGATCGACATTCTAACCCCCGCCATCAGTTCCCTGCGCACCGTAGCCACCTGGGATGCGCCCAGCCCAAACCCGGATCTCCCCGTCGACAGGGTCCTGAGCATCCAGCATCTCAGCGGGTCGGCAACAACCTGCCTTGTTCTCGAGGGTGGCGACATCATCACCGTCCAGGAAGATGAGTTCTCGGGTGAATCCGCTCACATTGAGATTGTCGGTTCCATCGACGACGGCATTGCCGCCGCGAGGTGGTCGCCCGATGAGGAGCTGCTCATTGTCGTGACCAAGAGCAACCAGGTCATTTTCATGGGTTCCTCCTTTGATCCTGTCGCCGAGGTTTCCATGACTGTGGAAGACTTGAAGGCTTCCAAGCATGTGTCTGTTGGCTGGGGTAAGCGCGAGACGCAGTTCCAGGGCCGCGGCGCAAAAGCTCTCCGGGATCCTACCATCCCCGAAAAAGTCGACCAGGGCCTCCCAAGCCCTCATGAGGACGGCGCTACTATTATTAGTTGGAGGGGTGACGGCGCTTACGTTGCTATCAATGCCGTTGAAAAGGATGCACGCCGTGTTATTCGTGTATACTCTCGTGAAGGTGAGCTAGACAGCGCCAGCGAGCCTGTAGATGGACTCGAGAGCAGCTTAAGCTGGAGGCCGTCAGGCAATCTTATGGCCGGTATCCAGCGATTTTCTGACAAGGTTAATATCGTCTTCTTTGAGAGAAACGGTTTACGACATGGCGAATTCACTCTTCGATCTCCCACAGGACCGATAACTGGACACGAAAGCATACGTTTAGAGTGGAACTCGGACTCTACCGTCCTGGCCGTTATCTACAAGGACATGATCCAGCTTTGGACCATGGGCAACTACCACTGGTACCTCAAGCAAGAGATTCCTGTTGACCCAGCATCTTCAAGCCTCTCATGGCACCCCGAAAAGGCCCTTCGATTTGCCTCTGTATCGTCAGACAGTGTCCTTGTGGTCGAAAACATCTTTTACACAGCACGAGGATCATGCCAGCAGCCCTATGACAATGGCGCTGTTGCTGTTATTGACGGGGATACCGTTAAGCTAACACCTTTCCGAACGGCAAATGTGCCACCGCCAATGTCTTTGTTTGAAGTTACTGTTGCCTCTGCTATAGTTGATGTAGCTTTCGGGTACCAAAACAGTACGTTTGCAATTTTACATCACAGCGGTGTTGATGTATACGAATGGCCAATGAAGAATGGGAGGTCTGTTAAGCCACAGCTCTCGCGAAAGATTGCGTTCGAGGCCAGCGATATTCCTACTTACCGTGTTCCGCTACGGATAACCTTCATCTCGGGTACCAAATTCCACTGCTTCAACTACCAAGACCAAGACCACATTCAACTCTCTGTGCAAGCAGAAGACTCGGAGAATGCTCATCTCAGCATGGTTGATTCACAACAGATTTTGGTGGCAAATACCAGCTACGAGAACAGCTCATCCCTCGAAGGCTACGGGCAGGACAACTCTGGAAAGCTGTATCAAATCAGAGAATTTGGAAATGAGCTTTTGCCCGTTCAATTTCAATCACAGCTCCCCTGGTTTGGGATTAGCAAGGTGGACGATGAGATTATTGCGTTTGGCCTTTCAAGGAATGGCCACATTTACGCCAACTCGCGTCTCCTGGCCAAGAATTGTACCTCCTTCATCCTTACGCCCAGTCACCTCATCTTCACTACAAATAACCACTTTGTCAAGTTTGTTCACTTGGCCGCCAACGTCGATGGTAAGTTTTCTTTTATCATTCTATTTCCGTCTGGTTTACTCACATGCCTTAGAACTCGAAGTCCCAGGCGATGACCCCGAAGCAGACGAGCGATGCCGCAGTGTTGAGCGTGGATCCCGCCTCGTCACTGCTATCCCTACGAACATGAGCCTGGTTTTACAAATGCCCCGTGGCAACGTAGAGACCATCTTCCCGCGAGCCATGGTCGTAGCCGGTATCAGAGACCTTGTTGATGAGAAGAATTATGCACGCGCATTCTCATATTGCAGAACCCAGCGCGTAGACATGAATATTCTCTACGATCACCAACCAGACCAGTTCCTCGCCAATGTCGGTCTGTTCTTAGATCAGATTCAGGACTTGAGCTATATCGACTTGTTCTTGTCGTCTCTCCGGTATGGATCTCTTGTTAAAACTGTAATATTGACGATGTGAGCTGACCATAAGCAGACCTGAGGACGTCACCCAGACCATGTATCAAGATACTAAGCGTGCCAAGACTCAGATTCCCAGCACAAACCCCGACTCAGCACCTGCTCCTAGAGCCTCTCCCGCCAAGGTCAACGCCATCTGCGATGCTTTTATCAAGACCCTCCAGCCCCGCAAGACCACCAGTCTCCAAAACATCATTACCGCTCACGTTTGCAAGTCGCCTCCTGCTCTGGATGATGGTCTTACGCTTGTTGCAAACCTGATGAAGGAGGACAGCAAGCTTGCCGAAAAGGCAGTCGAACATATCTGTTTCTTGGTCGATGTCAATCGCCTCTACGAGAACGCCCTTGGCCTCTATGACTTGGAGCTCACTCTCCTCGTTGCACAACAGTCCCAGCGTGACCCTCGAGAATATGTCCCCTTTATCCAAAACCTACACCAGCTTTCCGAACTGCGCCGCAAGTTCGAAATTGACGACCATCTTGCCCGTCGCGTCAAGGCTCTCAACCACCTTCAAGCTCTCGATGCCTTTGACGAGCTCGTTGCTTACACCACCCGTCATACCCTCTACCACGACGCTCTGCGCCTCTACAGATACGACCAGCCGCGTCTTCGAACTCTGACCGCTGCATACGCCGAATACCTCGAGTCCAATTCTTCATATCGCGAGGCCGGTCTCGCATACGAGTCTCTGCAGAACTACGTCAAAGCAACGAGCTGCTACCGCACCGCTGGCGCCCCGTGCTGGCAGGAGTGTCTCTACGCCGCCCAGCAGCAAGACCCTCCCGTTTCTGGAGATTCCATGTCAGAGCTCGCCACGGCTCTGGCCGATGCCCTCTACGAAGCCAAGGATTACGCCTCGGCCGCCACCATCCACCTCGACTACCTCGACGACCTCGAGACCGCCGTCAAGTGCCTCTGCAAGGGCTACCACTTCGCCGAGGCCATCCGCCGCATCGTCCAGCGCTCTCGCCCCGACCTTCTCGAGTCTGCCGTGGACGCCGGCCTCGCCGAATCGCTCGGCACTACGACCGAGTTTCTCGCCGACTGCAAGGCCCAGCTGAACGCCCAGATTCCCCGCATCGCCGAGCTCCGCCGCAAAGCCATTGAAGATCCGCTTGCCTTTTACGAGGGCGAGCGTGGCGGAGGTCTCGACATCCCCGATGACGTCTCCATCGCCGCCTCCTCTCGCGTCAGCACCAGCGCCTCCCTCTTCACCCGCTACACGGGCAAGGAGGGCAGCGTGGGCACCGCCGGTACAGGCGTCAGCCGCGCAACGAGCAAGAACCGTCGCCGCGAGGAGAAGAAGCGTGCCCGCGGCCGCAAGGGCACCGTCTATGAGGAAGAGTACCTCGTCAACAGTGTGCGCCGTCTCATTGAGCGTGTCAACGCCACGGCTCCAGACGTCGAGCGCCTCGTCTTTGCTCTCGTCCGCCGCAACATGCCCGAGCGCGCCCGCAACGCCGAGGCTCTCATGGCCGACGTCTCTGAGGCCTGCGCCCGTGCTGTTGCCGACGTCTTTGCGCCCAAGGAGGAGGAGAACAAGGCTACTCAGCAGCAGCAGCAGGATGATGTGCCCGTGTGGCAGGCTACCGGAGGAGACGCCGTCTTGCAGGACTTTGTGTTGTCGCAGGGAAAGAAGCAGGAACCTCCTGTGATAACGAATCTGAAAAAGTTGACACTGTTGGGATCATAAAAGGAGGTGTGCGGAAGGATGGATACATATAGATAGGAGATTCAATTCTTGGACACAGTGAAAATAGACTTGAAAAAAGGGGGTTCATGGAGGGGGAAAAGGTGGGTTCACAACATAGGTCACGACGTTTACGCACGAAAAAGAAACGAGGTTGATGAATCAGAAGAATTGACGTTTGATCCATTAACACGTATTGAAGCAAGCACATGTCCCATTCAGTATTCACCGCTGAAAGCCCGCACAACGAGCTCCGCAGAACATACATATACGCACTCGTGAGAGAATCCCACAGAAAACCCACGTTCGCCTCCGCTATGAAGAGCATAGAAAAAAAACCAAAGCAAAAAAAAAAAAAAAAAGAACACCCAACGAGAAAAAAAGCGTGAAAAAAAGGCTGCTGTGATAAGCTACCTAAGTCAGGTTTTGGGTGCTCCAACAAGAACCCTATATTCCCAGTCCGAAAGCCGTGACAAGACATTTCATTTGCCCATGATGCCAACAGTTTCGTATGTGCGTTAGTCCTCCCAAGATACAGCGTGGTACAGATAATAGAAAAGGGGGGAGGCGAAAGATGTTTGAAGACTCAAAGTCAGTTCCACTATGCGGCGGGTGGTTCTGCTTCTCCGTCTGCTGGTGGAGGTGAGCCAGGCTCACCGAGATCGTCAAGTGCTGCGTTATCCTCTTCGCCGATGGGATTCTCCGGGATGATGCCGTTCTGGCGCTCCCAGACCTCGCGGCGAATCCGGTCATCCTTTGCTTTGCGGGCACGTTCAACTTCCTCAAAACCGCCTGATTTCTTGAGCTTGCCCTCGGAAACAACATTCACAATCTCGCGGTGCAGGGGGTTTCCTTGGCGGCCCTCGAGCTCTTTCTGTCGTAGCTTCTCGGCACGTTCGATGGCCTCGAGACGGTCTTCGTGATTGGGCTGAAGGGCGCGGACCTCACCGAGAACACCCTCCTTGGCTGCGTTCTGGTCGAGACTGTTGCCGAGGTTGCTCAGACCCTTAGAGAATTGACGAGCGTTGCCAGCACTGGTACCGGTGCCGTTGTCCTTCATCTGCTCCTTCGTAGCCTGCTCGACAAGGTTGAAAGTTTCCGAGGCCTTTTCCAGATCGTCTCGCAGATCCACCAGCAGATCCTCCATAAGGCGGACTTCGTCGCGGCCCTGGCACACATCCTCGAGCTCTTTCTCCCAGATCTTGGTCCAGAGAGGCTTCTCCTGGGACATGTAATCTTCCATCTTCTTCAGCTCCTTGGTCAGCAGAGTAATATCCTTAGCCACAGACTCCAGCTGGCGGGGCAGAGGGCGAACACCACGGTGCACGACATCCTTTCGCAGATCCTCGATGAGATCCTGCAAATCGTCCACCTTTCCAACAAGCCTGTCCGAGTCTGTATTGAGCTTCTTGCGTCCCTGTGTGACGTAGGCATAGCCAGCGTCTCCTTCGATCTCGGGGATGGTTGCCTTTGCGGCCACGGTCTTGATATTGGCGGCCTTGGAGCGAATTGTGGACATGGAGTTTTGAATCTCGGCCTGGAACTTGGAGTAAGTCTGGCGCATGACGGCCAAGTCGCGACGAAGGTTTTGGAGCTCGCCAATGTGGCCTGCATCCAACTTTCGGCTGGGGCTGGGCAGGGGCTTGGATGGGTCGATGGAAGAGGTGGCTGCGGGCGCAAGAGCCATTCGGGACATTTCACTGGCGGCTTCCTGCTGGCGGTCTGAGACTCGCTGGATCGCAGCTCCTTGGTCTTCCACGGTCTGCTTGACCTCGCGGACCATCTTGGTCAGGGATGTAATTCCATCGTCAAAGTGCCGCTTCACCTCGTCGAGAGCCTCCACGTTCAGAACCAGTACAGTTCGATCCTTGACATCGGCGAGATCCTCCAACTCGTGCCGCACGCCGGAAACGGGGTCCTGGATGTAGATTTCGGGCAGATCCGCGCCGTTTTGTTGTGTGTTCCAGGAAAACTTCTCGATAAAGGCAAGCTGCAGTCGTCCAATGGAAAGCTCGTCCCGTCCCTCTGGCAGCACAAACTTTTTCACCTTGGACTTGTACTGTAGGAACAATGTGAGATCCTTGGTCGGGGTAGGAGGGGGAGACTCTTGGAAGTAGGAAGCTTCGTTAGACTTGGGAGGTGGCGGGGGTGGAATATCCTCATCGGGCGTGGTCTTGACGGGCGTTGGCTCCTCTTTCGGGTCGTCGTCCAAGAAAACGGGGTCAACGGGAGGACCGTTGAGAGTGGCGCTAGCGGCATACTTTTCGTCAGGACTCTGGTCGCCTGGGCGCTCTACCGGAGCGGGCAGCTCTGTTGGACCAGGCTCTTCTGAGACACGACTCGGTATCCTGACCGGAGAAGCCTCGACAGCAGCGGATCGCAGCGATTGGTTTGACGTATTGCGGTTGTGGCGAAGGGTCTCACGGACCTGCACAGCCCGCAATGATTCCCTTGCTTCCTTCCTCCCTCTGTTGGGTACGGGCGAGTTTTGTGGCGGTAGCAGAGGCACACCGTTGGCGCCTCCAAGGTGTTTCGATATTTGGTACTGCGAGTATCTTCGAGAGGCTCGGCGCTCCAGGTCGCCGCCCTTCTGCAGAGCAGCCAGGGCGCTGGAGGTGTTGTCCGGCGGGGGTGGAGGCGGTGGGGGGAACGAATCGATATTGAGCTCTCCATTGGGGCCGGGAACAGGACCAGAGGGGATTCCGTTCTCGGCTTCGGGGTATGGCGGGACGACGGGCATGCTCTGCATAGTGTTACTAGACAGCGACGACTGCTCCGAACCCGCGGAACCACGAGAGGCATCCCGCTTGTTGAATCGACGGCTCGGGGATTGGTTGACACTCGGGGCGGCGACAGGCGTTGAGTCGGCGGACGGTCCGTTTGGCTGGAATCCATTCTCCAGGCCCTCCTCCAACATGTTGGTCAAACCGCTGTTGCCACTGCCGACGGTGCTGACGCTGGCGGTCCTGTCCGGGGCGGCGGAGCCATCGCGCTCTCGGGATTGTCTCTGGCGGAGCCTCTGCTGTTTGCGCTTGAGGCCGTGCAGCAGGTTGATGATGATGTCTCGTATGCGGGGCAGATAGCGCTCCAGGCTCTCTGCGCTCGCTTCCTGGCTGAGGGTGGCCTCGAGAATGTGTCGCAAGAGGTCGGGGACGTTGCCCAGGTCTGAGGTGTCGACGTTGATGGCGGTAAAGGCCCGGCACGCCATGTTGAATTCGTAACCTAACCGCACGTAGACATCTGAGACTTGTGCATCGGTGGCCTGGCCTCTGGACCACTGGGTCAGGGTCTCGAGGAGCTGTTTTGTCGCAACGAGGAGGTGGGTGACGCTCTTTTCGATCTGGGAGAGCGGCATGCTGGCGCCGCTGCCGGAACCCTGCGAGGTTGAGCAAATATGGTCAGCGTGTGGTCTGGCTGGGCACGGATTGAGGAGGCGCAGGATTGCCGAGCGGCCGGGAGGCAGTCGGAGAAACTACTCACTTCGCGGTTCACCCTCCTGGAGCTTGCAGACTGTGATCCCGATCTGCTGGAGGCTGTTGATCGCTGGGGCTGCATGCCGACGGCGGGAGAAATGGACCTGACGGGGACGTTGGGCGGCGGGCCAGGCTCGGCGCCGGGCGAGCGACGGTGGACGTAAGAACGCTGTGATGAGGAAGACTGCATGATTGCGGGAGTGCGGTGGCCTCAGTCGTTCTCCAGGCTGTGTGTTGTGCGCTTTTCAGAGTTCGTGGGCAACAGGGCGGCGGGAAAGAAAAAAAATGAGGGACGCAAAGCAGACACGATGTCTCGGAGCAGGGCTGCGTTCAATGATTGGGGTTCGGGCGAGGCCGTGGCGGGGTGACGAGCATCATCTAACGAGCGACAAATGCGGCAGGAGGAAAAGTCGATGGCGGCGATGGATGCGGTCGACGGTCGAGAAGGGCGGTGCGGAGGGAGGGAGGATTGGGGCGCCGGGCGAGGTGACGGGCGATGGGCGATGAGCGATGGGCGCGGCGATGGCGACTGTGGAGGGTGATGTTGATATGGGAAACTTGGTTTCTCGTTACAGGGCTGCGCATGTGGTGGTGGCCTGTGGCCTGTGGCCCGTGGCCTCTGAGTAAGTAGCGTGGGTGCGGGTGCAGGCGGCGGGTTGGGGACGTAGTGGAGGCGGCACGGTGCTGTGCAGCGCTCTGCTGTGCTGTGCTTGGCTAGCGCTGGTTGGCTGGCCGCAGTGGACGACGGGCTAGTTTATTATTAGCCCGTGAGCTGTGCTAGATCGCCGCGGATGGTGTTGGCGCTGACTGTTCTTGTCGTGGTTCTTGTGTTGTGTGAGCCCGCCTCTGCTCTCCTGCCCCCTGCTCTACCCTCTGTGCCTCTTTGTGCGTGCGTGCGTGCGTGTGTGCGTGTGTGTCTCCCTACCCTACGGCGTCACTCAGTTCGCGCGCCTTTACTGTATTTTGCCATGGTCCGTCCCGTAAGCCCCTGCGTCCGCACGTGCCAACTCGGCGTGGGTGGTGTGTTTCCATGGCGTTCGCGGCAAAGACGTAGAAGACGTTCTTCTGCCGGGTCTAACGCCATGGGCTTATCTTGCGGTGCTAGCCACATGTGTGTGGTTATGTGCATTGCTCCCGCATCTCGTCTAGGTCATCGTTACAGACACTTTTTTTTTTTTTTCCTCTTTTAATCTTTAACCTTTAGAGCCAGGACACCTTCGACAGTTCTCGCTCTACTCGCTCCCCTCCCACGGGTCCGTGTACCCCAGCTCCCGTACCTACTTCGCTCCCGTCCACACAAACCCCCACAAAACAGGGTAAAAAAGCTCGGTGTTCGACAAGGATCCAGGCTATACATGTGTCGGCGAGGAAACGACCGTTTTATCTTCAGTTCAAACAGCATTTGGCATGACAACCGATGCTGAGGGGCGGTTACAGACAAACGAGTTTCCTCTTACTCATGACAAGGGAACCTATAATGCTTTGTCTCGTCCCAGCATCATCGCAGTTCTTTTGGCCTTACGCAGGAACATGACACACTGGGGTTCACTGTCGAGGCTGACTCTTATCTGCTTGTCTGTGTCTGTGTCTCAGTCGTCATGCATCCGTGTCCCAAGGGTTGCGTTCGTGCCACGCCGATTGACAAACGCTATGGTCTCGATGTTCTTGCTTGGTGTTGCGGCTGATCAACCCATCCACACGACCTACCCTAGACACAGTCCGTAGTCTGACTTGACCGCGATTAAGCAGTGCACACTAGACAGCATGGTAGACATTTTAGTGGGCAGTCTTTTTTTCTCCTAGCTAGTGCCGGCTTCCTATGACAGCTAACAGCCCTCTCCATTTGCGCAACGTCGGCCTCAAAAAAAGAGCCACGCCACATGGCGCTACCCTCCACCTGGGTGGGCATAAGCAATATCACTCCCAACCCGGCACAAACGGCTTGTGGAGGCCTGACAGACCTAAGGCCGATTTCGAATCGACTTCCATTCTCAGTAACGCATTCGATCTCTGCCCTACGAGATGCTGGTCCGATCACTTGCAGGGAGCGGGAATAAGCGAATGCGAGAACTACATTCCTTCTTTTGACGCAAACAAGCCTCACCCCACATGCCGTCGTAACCGGTCGTTGAATGCCGTCTTTGCCTTTGTGTCGTGGCTGCCTTGATGGAAAAAGTATTAATTCCAGCCGTCTCTCCGGCTGAGAGACATAATTCCGTTCCCAGAGGTATTTAAAACTCGAAACCGTCGGGCCACACATAAGACACACGACACCACCAACATTCCAAATACCGATCTTATTCGGCACTTCTCACTCAGATCTTGCACATACACAGTCAGCAAATCCCACAATGGGTAACCGCAAAATTGCCGTCATTGGCGCTGGCCCTGCTGGTGAGTCTGACACTGCAGTTAGCATCATCACTACTGAGATCTAAGTATAGGTTGCATGCTTGCTAGACTGCTAGACCTTGGGGGCATTGACGTCACAGTCTTTGAAGGAGAAGCTTCTGCGAACTTTCGTAGTCAGGGTGGGTCGCTTGATCTGCATACAACCACCGGTCTTGCTGCCATTAAAGAGGCAGGGCTCTGGGACGAGTTCCTCAAGCATGGCCGATACGATGGCCAGTACATGGCCATTGTCGACAAGGACATGAACCACCTCCTCGTCCGTGAAGTAGACGAAAAAGTTGCCAATCATATCGAGGAACGTCCAGAAATCGACTGATCCAAGCTCCGCGAGTTGTTGGCAAAGTCGCTCCCCGAGGGCATGATCAAATGGAACCACCGTCTCAAGAGCATTGACGGCCACAAGCTTGTCTTTGAGGACACAACCATTGACGGGTTTGATCTTATTGTGGGTGCCGATGGAGCGTGGAGCAAGGTGCGGCATGAGATTGATCCAAGCCTTGTACCTGAATATGTGGGCCTCGCCTACCACGACTTTGAGATTCTCGATGCCGAAAACACGGCACCAGAGGTTTACAAGGCAGTCAACCGCGGCAGCATCTTTGCTGGCGATGAAGGCAAGCGCATTTCCGTCCAGCAAATGGGCGATGGCAGCATCAACGTCCACGCCACCTACGTAAACAAGGACAAAGACTGGATGAATCCCGAAAAGTGCGGCTACAACGCTCACAGCCTGGAGGAGACCATCCCGGCACTTCTCAATAATCAATTTTCCGATTGGTCTCCCCTGCTCAGGCAGGCGTTGGAAAAGGCCAACGGACGCTGCGAGCCCCGATTATTGACCATGCTCCCGGTTGGGACCAAGTGGACGCACAAGCCGGGATTCACCATCATCGGCGATGCAGCCCACCTCATGACTCCGTTTGCGGGAGAGGGCGTCAACCTGGCCTTGGAGGATGCCATGCTGTTGGCCAAGACGATCAAGGGGGCTGCGACCAAGGATGACGACGCCTTTGACAAGGAGCTGGCGGAATTTGAAAAATCTATGCAGAAGCGCGCCGGGAAGGTCCAGGACCTGACGTACCAGCTTATGCAGGACTGGCTCTTCACTCCGGGAGCACCCAGATCCGTCATGGCAAAGTCCATGAGCCGCCACGCCAGGCACAGGCTGCCGTGGGGACTAGGTGGGCTGGGCACGGCGGGCGTCTACGGCTATTTTTTCTGGAAGAATCTCTTTGGGCGGTGATTGGACATGGAACATGTGCAGGGGGGAGAGAAAGAAGGAATTCTGTTTGGGGCCACGACTTCATGATACTCTGACGATAATGAGGATGCAGTTTGGTGCACGCCTGCCGGGAAACTGGGTCCTTGTTGCTGATAGCGCTGTACTTTAATTTGTATACTCCCCACCACCTGATTACAAGTTTATACCTAATGCTGCTCCTCGGACAACACCCCGAGACGACCATCCCGCGTGACCAGGGTGCCTGATGATCCACGTCTGTCTGCTCCAGGCCTTTCGAACAACGCAGCGTCCCGTCCCCTATTTCCTTTTCCGTCTCAGAACGTATAAACTCCCCGTGGGCGCCGGCCGGAGGAAAATCTGCGACACGAGACCAAAGAGAACAAGAAAAAGGGACTGTAGAACACTCCACCTGCTGCTAGAAAGAAGCGCACTTTCGTGACATGTCACCATGGACAGCTCCCAGGCGCCGCTGATTTCGAATGCGCACCGCGACGAGGACGAGCTCGACTATGACGTCGATGCAGAGTCCACCCTCGAGGGCGGCAAGGCTGCGGACTCCAAGCCCAGCGCTTTCGTCCTCGTCCTGACCTTGGCGGCTGGCATCAGCGGCCTGTTGTTTGGATGTAGGATTCTTGATCCCTTTCTTTTTTTTGCTGCTGCTGCGGAGGGGGAAGCGGGCGGCGTCATCGCTGCCAATTGATCCCGTCCTCCCCGCGCCGCTGTCCTAGATTCCTGGTATGCTAACGACGGATTCTCTTACCCAGATGACACGGGTGTCGTGTCGGCCATGCTCGTCTCGATCGGATCGTCGCTCTCGAACCGCAACCTGACGTCGATGGACAAGTCCATCATCACCTCGGCGACTTCCCTCTTTGCGTTGTTCCTCTCGCCGTGCTCCTCCGTCCTTGCCGATCGCTTCGGGCGCAAACGCGTCATCCTCATCGCCGACATACTCTTCACCGCGGGCGCCCTGCTGCAGGCATGGAGCTCGACCGTCACCTGGATGGTCGTCGGCCGCTGCATCATCGGCGCCGGAGTGGGCGCCGCCAGCTTCGTCGTGCCGCTGTACATCTCCGAGGTGGCCCCCGCGGCGTACCGCGGCCGCCTGGTGACGGCCAACTCCATGTTCATCACGGGCGGGCAGGTCGTGGCCTACATTGTGGGCTGGGCGTTTGCTACGTTTGGATCCAAGGAGACGGGCTGGCGGTGGATGGTTGGCCTGGGTGCTCTGCCAGCCATTATGCAGGGTCTCATGATCACCTTTATGCCAGAGACCCCGCGCTGGCTTGTCAAGGTCGGCAAGGTTGGCGCGGCCAAGGCTGTGGTCCAGAAGATCAACGGCACTGCGTCGTCTCACAGCGCCGATATCCTCATCAAGGAGATCGAGCTCGAGGTTCGAGAGGAGTATGAGGCGCAGCGGCTACAGGAGCATCAGACATCGAGCCACTGGAAGATGCTCGGCCAATGGCACACCTTGCTCAGCGTGGGAAAGCACCGCCGCGCTTTGGCTATTGCCTGTCTACTCCAGGGTTTCCAACAGCTTTGCGGTTTTGTAAGTTGGCCCCTATCTACGGTATTGTCATGACATGATAACTAATTACGGTGATTCGACAGAACTCTCTCATGTACTTTTCTGCCACCATTTTTACAATTGTTGGATTTAGCAATCCCACTCTGACATCTATGGTGGTTGCTGTGACCAACTTTGCTTTTACGGGTGCGGCCTTGGTCCTCATTGATCGCATCGGAAGGAGAAAGATTTTGTTGTGCTCGATTCCGTTCATGATTGCAGGCTTGCTTTTGTCGGCGTACGGATTTTCGTTCTTGAAACTGGATAAAGCAGCATTCGAGGGTAGAGACAAGCAGGATGCCAACTCTGGACATGAGCTTGCCGGCATCACGGTACTTGTGAGCATCATGGTGTATGTGGCGTCATACGCGATCGGCATGGGCAATGTCCCATGGATGCAGAGCGAACTGTTCCCTCTGGCAGTGCGCTCGCTGGGCAGCGGCGTGTCAACGGCAACCAATTGGGGATCCAATTTCGTGATTGGGTTGACCTTCCTGCCGATGATGGATGCGCTGACACCATCGTGGACCTTTGTTCTCTATGCCAGCGTGTGCGTCGTGGGATATTTCCTCGTCTGGCGCATTTACCCGGAGACAGCAGGTTTGACTCTGGAGGAAGCGACGGCGCTGCTAGAGCATGGCTGGGGAGTTCGATGAAGGATTGAAGTATTGTTGTCGATCTGGTTGGATCAACGGACATGTACTGATAGACTTTATTTGGTTAGCTGTGTAGAATTAGATGTCCTCATAGACAAGATCCATGGATGGTAACCTACATGCTCGTGTATGCCGCTTACCCATGCAGGGATCATCCGATGTCCGGACGTAGCAGCGCGGAGGTCCAGAAAGGCTTTTGTCTTGGCTTCCGGCTATCTTTGAAGGTTCTGGATCCTGCGGGATGCGTCGACGGAGCCCCAGTCCCGAGACGTCGGGTTACCAACCCCGAGGGTACGTGAAGGGACCCCTCCAGAAAAAAAAGAAAAAAAAAAAGGGAAGACCGTGGCACCTATCGCGGTAATTGGTCGACAGAGCAAGTTAAGACGATTTAGGAAAATGCAAGCATCGTCCCAAGGCGGAGGAGGGGGGAGTATCCAAACGTCCGGTTCGGTCCCTCGCTCGCCATGTTCGCCGAGGCCGAAGGGGGATTACATCATTGTGCGTTTTGCGACGAGGCAACGCGCCATGCGAAGGACGGGGGCATACGTTACCCTCGCCAGTTTCTAAGCCGGACAAGTGGGGAGCCTAAGAGAAGAAAAAAAAAACGGGGACTGTTGCGGCACCGCGGTCGGCTGGCTTTTTTCCTTGTGTGTTAATGGGGATAGCATCGGAAATAGTTACTTGGAGTCCGTGTCTACTTCCGTTGATGATAAAGCAAAGGGGGCTGTGTGGGGAGTACGCACGCACGGAGGAAAAGGAGTTTAAAAAAAAAAGAGTGAAGAAAAAAAGATTTGTTTGGATTAGCGGAGCGACACAGGGGTTGAGCGGGTTCAAGACGGGTATTTTTCTCCCCCTGGACCGGGTATTATTTGGACGGGGGGGTTTTCCGCGTTTGAGTCATTGTTGGCCGGCTGTTGTTGAGGCCCAATGACAGGGGAACTTTGCGTTGGTCGGTGCAATTACAGGGCAAATTTGGGATTATTACGCTTGTTGTTATCGAACCTCGCTAGACAAGATTGTCACCGGAGTTTAGGTGGGCTCACCCCATGTCAAACGCGGTTAAGGACTCGGCTCCGGAAGGGGGGGGACGGGGGGTGGACGAGCGTGTGTTGTTGCGGCCGAAGAAGACTTTAGGACTTGAACTTGGGTGCAACAACCAATATGTAATGTCGATTGTGGCTTGAATCCTTCCGGGGATTCGGCACAAGAAAGTGTGCATCGCTTGTGTTGATGGCTACTTTATCCGAAAAAAGGATTGGGTTGCGGTGCATTCAAAAGGCAACATTACATTTTTTGAATCCGCGACTCAGTTTCTCAATTTCTCAATTTTCTGTTATTTTCTTCAGATGGACTGATGTCGTCGGAACTGCCTGGACGGCACCGCACCGGTGCCGAACATGTCGTGCCAAGGAAGCGGAATGTGGGCCTCTTGGCGCCGGCGACCGCGACAGAAGGCTCGAGCGCTGCAGCAGCGCCAGAAGGTCTTTTTTTGCTTCTTTTCTGTCCACGATTGGAAATACAACTGGAGCACTGGAGCACCACACTTGGGGGGGGGAGACAAGCCCACCCGATTACCAACCAACGGGGCCCCGTTTTCGTATTGCCGGGCTCCCCAGCTGACGACAGCGAAACGGGCTCGTCGTTGTTTGTAATTACCACGGCTCGTTACATCTCTAGGCCGCTGCTTTCCATTCTCGCCGAGGGTAGTAGTGCAGACGAGGGTGGAAAAAAAAGGGTGCCACCCTGGTTCAGCTTCAGGTTCAAGTCAACTGAGGTATAGCACCCGGTCCACAGCCCCTTGCAAATTCCAATCGTCTCTTTGGGTGATGTTTTTGTTTTGCCACTATAGCGAGCGAGTGTGCGTTGCCCCGGAGTAAATTGACCCTTGGATGTTATGAAACCAGGAGTTTGAAGTATCGACGATTTGCTTAATAAAAGTCAACGGTTATTTTTCTTGATTTCAAAACAACAATTGATCTTCACTGTCAACTTTTTTTTTTGGGTGGTATTTGCGTTCGCCCTACTGCAAGCTTTTTTTTTCTTGCTTCTTCGCTGTTCCTCCGAAGCCTAGAAACGGACGACGACCCCACTCGCCGCATCGGCCTTACAGCTTCGCACTTCCACCCCGTTCTCGCGCCTCGGTTCTTGAAGTGTGGGTAAAAGAAAAAAAAAGATTTTAGTGGCCCTGGCCGGGGATAAGGTGCCGAAGTCAGCGCGCGCACCCGGCTTTGATAGCGTCATAGCTGCAGGCCCAGCCAGAAAGCGGAGCCCATCGCCCACGCCCATCACACCGTCTGAGCTGTGGTGTGTCCCGCGACGGCGCCGAACGCCGCACCAGAGCAAACAAGGAGAGCTCCGGTGTTGAGAGGAAAAAGAGCGAGAGCAGTTTTGGCGGCGGGGAATCAATAGCTTACAAAAGCTTCACCCCTCCCCCCTCCATTCTGGATTTTGCCTCCCACCTGTTCTCCCCCAGATCTCATTCTTGTTTTTGACTCGGCCCCATTGGCTTATCGAGCTGGGTTTTGGATATAGCTTCATTGACGACTTACACCCACACCACGCCGTCTTACTTACACTGCACTGACACACCTCACTCATAACGTCACACTCATAGCCCATACCCTCATAGAGTAAAGCAATCACAGTAAAGCAGCACCACACACCACACACCCACCACAATGGCAATCGACATTGTCGACCAGGAGCTCTTGGAGGCTGAGCGCGATGCCTCGCCTCAAAACTACCACCAGCGCGAAAGCCACGAGATCGAGCGCGTCCTCTCTAACTCCACCGAATCGTCGGCTGCCTCCTCTGCCCGCCCGCAATCCCGCACAAACAACCTCAACACGCTCAGCCGCATCTCCACCCAGGCCGACCTGGAGCGGCACCCGACCGAGATCAGCCGTATCGCCACCCACCGCAGCCAGCACACGGGCACCGTCGGTGCCGGCGGCCTGCGCTCGCGCACCACCAGCCGGGCCTCGCGCAAGCCGCTCCCGTCCTTCGGTGCGGGAAAGCCGTATCCGCCTCCGCTGCCGGACCAGGAGGAGTATGTAGTCGAGTTTGATGGGCCTGATGATCCGCTGCACTCGCAGAACTGGCCGCTGCGCAAGAAGCTTGTGACGGCGGCCATGCTGGGATACACGACCATGACGGCCGCTTTCACATCCTCCATCTTCTCCTCTGCCACCTCGGTTGTGGCAGCTGAGTACCACGTCGGCAGCGAAGTTGGTCTCTTGGGCACAGCCTTCTACGTTCTGGGTTTCGCCTTCGGTCCTTCGCTGTGGGCTCCCCTCTCCGAATTGCGCGGTCGTCGTCTCCCCATTGTTCTGGCCATGTTTGGTTTCTCCATCTTCTCCATTGGCTGCGCAACCGGCAAGGACATCCAGACTGTGCTCATCTGCCGCTTCTTCAGCGGTTTCTTCGGCGCTTGCCCGCTGGCTGTCGTCGCCGCCGTCTTCTCGGACATGTTCGACAACCGCACCCGCGGCACTGCCATCACCGTCTTCTCCATGGCCGTTTTCACCGGCCCGCTTCTGGCTCCCTTCATCGGTGGCTTCATCACCACCTCTCACTTGGGCTGGCGCTGGACCGAGTACCTCGCCGCCATTATGGGTTTCGCCGCCTTCACTCTCGATCTGCTCTTCCTCGAGGAGACATACCCGCCCGTCATCCTCATCCAGAAGGCTGCCGAGCTGCGCCGCCGCACCAAGAACTGGGGTATCCACGCCAAGCAGGAGGAAATCGAAGTTGACTTCCGGGAGCTTGTCCAGAAGAACTTTTCCCGACCTCTGCGCCTGTTGTTCACCGAGCCCATTATCCTGCTGCTCTCCATCTACATGAGTTTCATCTACGGTCTTCTGTACCTCTTCCTGACGGCCTACCCTCTCGTCTTTGTTGGTGTCCATGGATTCACCCTGGGACAATCTGGTCTCACCTTCTTCGGCATGATTCTCGGCCAGCTCATTGCTGGTGCCACCGTCATCCTCTCGCAGCCCCGGTACATTCGCAAGCTGGCTGCCAACAACGGCATTCCCGTCCCTGAGTGGCGACTGCCCAATGTCATGGCTGGCGGCATCTCTTTTGCCATTGGTATCTTCTGGTTCGGATGGTGAGTTTTGCCCTTCTATTTTTGTCCCTGCAAACGACTAACATGCTCTTAGGACTGGCTACACCAAGGATATCCACTGGATCGTCCCCGCCCTCAGCGGTCTCTGCACCGGTTTTGGTCTCATGTCCATCTTCCTCCAGGCCCTCAACTACCTCGTCGACGCCTACCTCATGTTCGCCGCCTCCGCCATCGCCGGTAACACGTTCCTCCGATCTCTCTGCGGTGCCGGCTTCCCCATGTTCGCTCGCCAGATGTTTGAGGGAATGGGTATCCAGTGGGCATCGACCCTTCTCGGCTGCGTCGCCCTCGCCCTCGCCCCCATCCCCTTCGTCTTCTACAAGTACGGTGCCAAGATCCGACAGAGGAGTGCCTATGCTCCCACCGCCCCGCCTGCCGGCCTCGCCCGCGCCCCCACCGCAACTGGAGAGGAGGAGGACGATGCCAACAACACTGCTCTGTCGGCTGTGGTAAGCCGCAGGGACGGCATTCCTGTCCGAGAGAATGGCAAGGAGTCTGCATAATTGGCCCAGTTCGACAAAAAAAAATTTACGAATATTTGTTTTTGGGTTTTGTTTGATCTAAAAGGGTGATTGGAATTTTCCATCGCCCAACTGAGGGGAAAGCATTGGCGTTTTTGCGTGGATTTATTTGGTTTAATGTCAATAGCAACGACTGGGCGGTCCCCTTTTGCAAATGATGCGGATATAGAAGTGATATCACGGAGTTACAGAATCTTGGGTTTGGAGGACATGTCGAGATACCTGACGGGTTGTGCAACCCAATCACTGCTATACATCATCTAATGTAATCTGAAAATTAAAAAATACATCAAAAACTATCATTGCAGAACTGACTCAAGTTTGCCGTGTTGCCCTATAAACTTGTCTTGGTGTGGTCGGCCTGGTTCGCTTCTATTTTAAGAGCGAGAGGTCAATGTTAGCATATGTTTCATGGGATGGATTGGACTGGGTAGCTGATGCTTAAAGGCGCTCTATATACTTGAAACACCCTCGAATATTGTCTTAATTGAAACCTTATGGAACGGTGGAAGCTGTATAACATTTGAGGGTTCCATCTTGTCAAGGGTGCTGCTCAGCGGGATATCCATCGGGCTTCTGTCACTCACTTCCTGCGGTAGGGAAGTTGGCATGTCGTTGATTGTATTGAGTAAATAGATTACATTTTTTTCTTGTATGAAGCCCCAGCCAAGCCAATTGGCCGATCTTGAACGGTGTGAGTATTGCCTGTTCGTGATTACTGGCCCTGGGCATGCGTCATGAATGACTACTCAGGATTAGGAACAAGCTGAAAGTGGAAAGTGTTGTGTATTACTATTAAACTAGTCTAAAGATAATTTTCCCAAGTCATATCCTGACACTGCGTGTTCCTCATTGATAACATCATCGCTAAATCTATTGCTCTTTTCGCCTGCCACTCATCGTTATTTTTGCCAGTATACGGCGCAGCAGAGCAATCATGGAAAACGCGATGCTCATGAGGCCCTGTGCTACAGTGGCCACGAACCCAGAGACAACCGCCGGGTCAGCAGCTGCTAGGGCCTTTTTAGGATTCGTGTCGGGTGGGTATATCATGGACTGGTTGATGAAGCGCTTGACCCTCTTCGCTATAGACCCGGAAAGGACGACCTTTCGGTCCCAGCCGTTTGTGAGGACGGCACCGTACTCGCCTAGGTCGAGACAGGTGACGTAGACTGGCTGTGAGTACGGCTTCCTGGGAATGCTGAGAAGATCGGCTGCGGCGTTGTTGCCTGATATCCGTCCGAGCACCATGGCATGTTGACATGACATCAGAGCCTCGTGGCCGGATTTGTCTGCCATGGCGCAAGCTGCATCACCCGTGACGAAAATCTCTATCGTCGAGGGTAAGCGTAAATTGCTGTCCACGTATAACCGGCCAAATTGGTCCCTTTCTCCGGGTAGTTGCTCTGTCAATGAAGTCGCTGCTACACCAGCCGTCCAGACCGTGGTAAGTGTTTCGATACGTTCGCCTTCTTCTGTCGTAACACCTTTGGCGTCAATGGACGTGATGGTGGTTCCAAGCTTCACTTCGACACCGAGGTGTGCGAGGGCCTTTTCGATGATGGGGCGGGGTCCCGGTCCGAGAGTCGAGCCAACCTCCTTGTCTCGTCCTACCAGGATGATGCGTGCCTTGGTATCCTTGCCGAGTATCGAGCGCACTCGTGATGGTAGTTCTGTGGCCAATTCGATGCCGGTGAATCCTGCGCCGCAAACGACAATGGTGTTGCGGGCTTTGCTGGGAGAAAGAGACGAAAGGCTGTGCAGATGTGCGTCGAGCTTGGTGGCATCTTCCATCTGGTCGACGCTGAAGGCGTGCTCATGTAGGCCCGGGATATTGGGACGCACGAGGCGGCTGCCGGCTGCTAGAACCAGTCGGCCGTAGGACATGGTCGACCGGTCGCCCTCGGGATCGACGACCTCGAGCTCCCGCTTTATCGTGTGAATGGCATCGACGGTGCCCCTCACGAAGCGGACGCCCGTGGTCTTGAAGAGCTCTCCCAGGGGCGCGGCCATGCTTGCGGGATCGGCCTCGTAGAGCCGCGGCCTCATCACTAGCTGGTCGTCCGGGGCAATGACGATCACCTCGATGTCGGTAGCGGCGGGAATGTTTTTGATGTGGGACGAGATGAGCTGCCGGGCGGCGAGGGCGCTCCATGTGCCGGCGAAGCCAGCGCCGATGACGACGATGCGCTGCGGCATCTTGGGTTGTTTGAGGGTGGGCTGCAGCTGTGAATTGACCGTCTTTTTGGGGGGAATTGAAATCTCGAATTTTTTTTTTCTGCTGCTACACCACAAAGAAACAAAGGAGGGGGACGTGTCTTAAAGAGTATAAATAAAGAATGTAAGTCGCCAAAGTTTGGCCGAGCGCGACGTCACGGACTGAGACTATTGTCCAAATTAGGAAATTAGCTATGTTCTGCCGTGCCATGCGCACTGACATGGCCGTGATGCCAGACTTATTTCCATTCGGGGCAATTATTCATGACCTAAGGCAGACGCATACGTGCGCCGCGAGCACCAACGAAAAAAAGCCGCGTGTCGGTGTTAAAAAAGGCCATTTTTTCCCAAGGCGCACGATGCAGCTGAAAAGCACGCATCAAGTCAGCTCTGTGTGCTCATCTCTTTTTGGCTTGATCTCAAATACGAGGATTGCCGAGAGCTGTCGAATGCTAGGGTCAGATGATGTTGCCGCCGATTCAATTTCAGCCCTACATCGATGTTCCCTGCCACATGCCCTTGACAGATTGCCGTGCTGCCATCCGCGTTGGCTTGGCGCCTATGGGCAGCCATTTCAAAAATAGCAGCAGCTGAGAGGCGGCAGGCGCTCAGATCATTTCACGACGCCAAAGCACATTTTGTCTTTCTTAGCTCGGAGATGGCTCGACCCGGATACGGATGCTTGACATTTTTATTGGAGATGCCTACGAAGCCTACATTGTTATCGACAAAGATGCCAAGTTTTCATTTCAGTCAGGGATGCGAAAGTGTCAGCCGTCCGTCCAGGGGCTGGAAAAGATTCCGCTGATGTTCAATCACAAAACGCGGTCTTTTATGCATGGTATCCTTGACTGACGTCGTATTCCCTGATGTCATGCTGATGTAGCCCTAGAGTCCATGCTATACCCATATATCAGGATTCAACAACATATCACGAACCCGAACCGAGCAGATACATCCCCCGCAACCTTTTGGCTTTGGGGAGCGACTTATTCTATCACTCTTGACGATACTGTTGATGGTGGGGCATCCTAAAGTTTGAGCAATGAATTGAGTTAACACCGAGGTAGAAAAGTTTGAGGAGCAGTGTCGGGAAAGGCATGAAAGGCTAAAGGAGACGGCTGAGCTGCGCAAATATCGCTAATCCGTAGGTGTGCTGTTAAATCACTATTTGGTGCTGAGCCGAGGGCTGCTTGTACATTTTGCGCCAAGCAAGAACTTGCTTTTGGCAACTATTCTTCCGTTTTTGAGGCTTGCGCATGTGCCGTAAGAGTGACTTAGCATGCACCCAGATCTTCGGCCACACAATACTTCGTGGCGACCGCCACATGAGCGTTTGCAAGGTCTTCATTAAACTCATCGTCTGTGGCCTGTGGCGGCTTTTCAACACAAGCTCCATTAATTCTGAGGAACATGTCGGCCGCGTATAAGGCTGTGCGCTTGTTCCCGTCTTGGAAGGCATGATTCAGTGCGACTCGTTGTGCGAGAAGCCCGGCAAGTTGGTGCAAGTCCGTCTTGGCCATAGTGGCTGTGGTTGATGGGCGAGTTGATAGCTGAGTCTAGGAGGGCTGGTTGTGTGGGCTGTGGTTTGCGATGTGGCGCGCATGCAGCCTCTTGACTTGGGAAGTTGTGAGAAATCGCAAGGTAGGAGTTGAAGACATAGTTGTAGGCTAGAGGCGAGACGTGGTGCGTTTGCTTTAATTCTGGCAGTAACTTTTGGTGTTACCAGAGAATCATTTCTCAGCTGCTAAATCTGTGCAGAAGGCTGTAGAGAACCACGCTGTCCTGGAACCTGATTGGTGAAGCCTCCCATGACAACCCCCCGAGGCCTGCATACAGATCGCAAGGGTTAGAAAGGCACACTGCATGAATGCCTCGAAATATTTTACTTCCATAAGAAACGGCCTTTTTGGGCAAATGCCCTCGATAAACCCAGCCAGAAGAATAAGTTGCCGGGGTTCGAGATACCAGACAGCCCCTTTCCGAATATCAATGCGATGCGCCTTCCTGTGGCCGGTATCAAGCCTGACAGAGGATTGACTTCAGCAGTGACCTCAGTCGCACAACCCTGTGAAGGCATGTTGGTTGCCTCGCGGTTTTGTATTTGTCCTGTCCTCATACGTAACCTACTCTCACCCTACCGTTAATATGCGTCTCATCAACACCACCGCATTTGAGTTATCCTCCGACGGTCTGAGTGTATTCAGAGCAGAAGAATATACAATTCCTTCCTATCATTGGGTTGGAAACAAAATCACTCTTCGCCAACTCCCCGACCATGCTGCCGAACTCCAACCAGGCACCAGTCCTCTGAGCATACCTCAGCTAGATAAAATCAGCCGCGCATGCCAGATTGCCAGAGACCAAGGCCTCAAGTGGATGTGGATTGATTCGAGCTGCATCGACAAAACCAGCACAGCAGAACAGTCGGAATTCATCAACTCCATGTTCGAGTGGTATCGCAATGCGCGAGTGTGCATTACACATCTAAGTGACGTGGAAAAGAGGACAGATTCCCCAGGACCGTGTCAAGAAGTTTTTAAGAGTGTTGAATACGACACACTGTCTGTGTGGTTTGGACGCAGCTGGATGTTGCCGGAACTTTTGGCTCCCAGGGAATTGCGATCTTATGACAAGAACTGGCAACATTTGGGCGAAAGGAAACCGTTGGCGGAAGAAATCTAAAAGATTACCAGCATAAATACGACATATCTCACGGGGGAGAAAGACCCCAGAAGAGCCCATATTGCGGTCGGGATGAGCTTAATGGCTGGGCACGAGGCAACAAAGATCGAAGATATCGCCTACAGTATAGTAGGACTTTTCGAAATTTATATAAATCCACAATATGGTGAGGGTATGCGCGCGTTTATGAGGCTTCAAAAAGAACTGTTGCAATCATCGACTGATGAATCCTTATTCGCATGGAGAATGCTCCAGATTGGACATGGAGCTAAATACAACCTTGACAGACTGGAATGGGAACCAGATGAGTGGGGGTTGTTGGCTGCCACACCAAGTGGTTCAATGATTCTGGTGGTGTTACGACTTACCGAGAGACCACAACTGACACAGATAAACCAATGCCTCGGACATTCGGGGGTTTCGCTAAGACACAACAAGGGATTACTTTATCGATTCCCCATCCTCTTCCTCGACTTCTCTCTATTCTTTTGGCTTTTACATTGGTGGGAACACTTCCAGCCTATATTTAAGAACAAAGACGAAGAAAGGACACCGAGACCTTTGGTCTTGATCTCAATTGTTACAAGAGAGATGAGTTTGGGGAAATGGTGCCTATACACATTTACATGCGACGGCCCAACCGAGACCCAGTTCCAATACTGAAACGTGTTCGGTGCAATGAGATTGCGTTGTTCAAGAGAAGAACCTATTCAACCTCCCCCAACATATCGCAGCACCATATTGCAGCCTGTACCGACCCATATAGACTGAGACACAATGATCCAGTCACTAGTTAGTTGATATGTTAAGCCAGCAAGAAACCAAAGGATTTAGCCTTTCCTTTCACTTTGGTCCTGCCTCCTCCTCCCTTTTCTTCTTTCTTGATCTGTAACCAAGTTCATTTTGGGCCCTCCCATTTTGATCTTGCTAGCCATTCTTGAAAAGTGCTTGCACGCACGCCAAGGTCTTGCCAAGATGTATCGTCCTCAGGCTTCATTGTCCCGTAGCAAATCTTGTCTTCTGGTGCCACCGCTATCCACTGCATCATCTGCCTGATGTCTTCCTCGTATCCCTTTCCAACGGTTGCCGCAACAACCGAGCCCCATTCGTCAATCGTAGTTGCTTCGAAGCTAGCAGGCTTCGAAGATATTTTGGTGAAGATTTCTGCGAATTCAGAAAACCGGATTTTGGGACCAACAACGGGATACATCTTGGAGCCAGTCTTTTCAGGGCCACGAGCAAAGACTTCTGCGTGGGTTGTTAGCAAAAGCAATACGGTTCAACGGGATATGAATGCAACTTGCCACTCGCATAGATGCCAATATCGTAGCCGGGGTCGACCCAGTCTGCCAGTGTGTTTCCGGGAACAGGCGCACAAAACCGGACGGAGCCATCTTCTAGAGATCCAGATTAGAATCCATGTATATGCTAGGACACTGGCGAACAAACCTTCTCGTCGACAATATTGAGACCACATCATGTTGGTATAGAACAGGCCTAAAATGGATATCAGAGCTCATGATTGCAGCTGCAGAGCAGCACTTACCCGGAAGCAGCGCGGTGACGGCGGATAAACGGTTTCTCGCCAACTGCTCAATTTGGTGCTTGTAATCAAAATGAAAAACCTTGGTAAATACTCCATTGCTAGCCGTGGTGAGATTTGGGAGGCTGCTCAAAACAAAATGAGCGACCTTGCAGTATTCAGCCGCCTCGACTATGTTACGACCCGCATCCAACTCATGCTTTAATTGATCCTCGGTGTCAATGGTCCGGCCAGGCAATCGGTTGTGTGTTACAGCAAAGACGCCGTGAGCATTCTCAAAGGCTTGCCGCAGACTTTGGACATCATAGATGTCACCATTCGTAATGGTTAGCCTCCCACTTGACCCAAAGTCTTTTTCAAGCTGTTGAGCAGCTGGGCTCTCCACGTCTCGCGTAATGGCACGGACGTGAAATGCAGGCGAAGATTTATCGAGAAGTGCTCTCACGACGCCTCTTCCTTGGTTCCCAGTCGCGCCCAGAACGGCAATCGTGCGGGGTTGCTGAATTGATGTCATGGTGTGGTCCACTCGCTTTGTTTCGAGAAGCTGTTGCCATTATTTGGAATTGAAAGATTGCCTTTCACCTATTTGTACTGCTCGCCTGAAACTACTTTTCACATTTGTCAGCAATCCCACTGCAAAGGTGCGCCACGTTTGATGCATGTGGGTTTGAAGCTGCACGGCGGATATACGGATATATTTGGCGATGTGCGTGTGACTGAGCATGGAGAACTTATACCTCAGTGAGTTCAATACACAGAAACATTTGTGATTTTATGTTTTCACGCTGAAAGAGCCACTGTGGTGATAGATGGTCGCGCATTTGAATCACTTTCGGGAGAGTGCTAATCCTCCAAAAAATCGAATCGCTTGCCTATAAGGGAGAGTTTTCGGAGGAAAGAAAAGCAAAATGAGCGTATAACTAGTATAAAGAGCCTATAATGGCAGTATTTACTCAAATATTAGTCTAAAAATAGAACCAAAAAAAGTACTACCTTACCCTAACCCTAACCACAACCCTGAGAGCAACCATGTTTCTAGAGGGTATCTAAAAAGTGTATCGGAACTTGGGCTAGAAATTATATTGAGAAGCCTTCTAAAGGGGTCATTATTGGTCAAAATGCACTGCATTACTCCGGAACATAGTTTCGTAGTTTAATTTTAATTGCAGGGCTACTTTGGCTGGGTTTCTGGCACTTTCGCGGAAATGGTTCCAATGCGCATTTATCGTGGCACGCCGCCGGGTTCTCAAGCATCTAGCAGCATATCAAAGATGTTTAGACATGCTTGGAAAAAAGGATTATATTAAAGTTACTCTAATTAATTACATGCAGGATTGTGCATAGGTGCGTATCAGGGTGCAGGGGTGTGATGAGAAACGGTGTGGCTGGGATTCAACTTTGGATAGCGAGACTATGAGAACTGGCCGTGTTCATTGCGACAACGCGTGCTTTAGCAATACTTAAGACAACAAATGAACAAATGGAATCCTAAATAGCAAAAATAACAAAAGAAAACATACAACACTCGGCATTCGCTGGTCGTCACCGACCCAACTACTACTCAAGCGCTCCTCAGCTTGACTCTCGGACAGCAGACGGGATCCAGTATTTTCTGAGGGCTGTGGTCGTATGTGTTGGCTCGTGGTGCTTGGGAGGTTTATTTGGAGCCGTTGGTACGGAAATCTGACTTGGTTTCGTCCCCATCATAGCTCTTTCAGCCCGGGAATGTCGAGCATTGCTAGATTCCAGAGGTGCTTGGACATCAAAAGATTTGAGATCAGTCGATGATAAAAAAAGGTCTATTTTGCAACCAGTCATAACTATTTACATCAACACGCTGCAAGCCAAATCGAACGAGTCATCCAGTGTCATCACGCTTAATAGTTATGTCCACTTCCCACGCCCCAGAAGTAGGCTGCCCATGCACCAAAAATCAAAACAATAACTGCAACAAAGTTTGTAAGACTGAGCTTTCGGTTCCATTCGGCATCGTTGCCAGTCTCGAACGCCTCCTTGGCGGCAGTGATACGATGTCCATTCTGAACTCGCTTGGTTCGGCTCCACTGCAAGGAACCAATGACATCACTGGCATATCCAATGGCGACCATGCAAATGCCGACGACAACAGACCCGGCTGCAAGAGCCACGTACAGGATGATGACATTGTTGTAACTGTTGTTGTCGCGATCTTGAATGTACCCGGCAAGGATGCCGACAATGATTGTCATGCTGTTGTTGATGGCAATCTTGATGGCATAGCCAGATCCAAAGACTTCCTGGTACCACATGCTTGTGCGAATGCTGTCAATTATGACAGTGGGGCCGAGTGAAGAGGCAAAAGCATAGATGCCGAAACTTGCCGCTGTGCCAGAAACTGTGGGACCCCAAGCAGCGAGAGACATGGCTAGCAACATACCGAGACCACACACAAGCATGACGGTGAGTCGCTGTCCAACAATGTCCACAAATATGCCCACCAATGGAACAAAGAAGAAGCCTAAGTATTGAGACATGGAAGAGTACCAGCCTGCCTTAACAGCGGACACCTTGAAGCGCTGTTGAGCCAACTCGGTGCCATTGGATGCAAAGACGCTGGCGGTGGATGTTTGGAACAGTGAGAACAAGCAAACAAGCCAGAAAGACCAAGGAAGACGCAGCATCTTTTTGAGCTCGAATTTCTTGTTGCTCTCCGTGAGCTTCTCTCCCGTAGCTGGGTCTTGTGTTCCGGTATATCGCTTCTCGCACCAGCGAGTGAACCACCAGAAAAAGAGGGTTGCCACATTGGTGAAGAGGTTCATGAAGACGGACATCCAATAAGCCCAGCTGAAGTCTCCCAGGTTTTCTGCGATGACGTTTGCTGTGGATTTGCCAACGAACGAACCGATCTTGCCAATGCCAAGCTCAAAGGCCAAGGTGGAGGCAAATCCGGAAGAGGGGGGGAACCAGGAAGAAAAGATTTTGTACTGGGCTACTTGCGTGGCAACATCGCCCAGAGCTTGAACGACGACGCCGAAAATCATGAATTTGTAATTTCTTACTGTGGTGGCGGCTGCAATCAGGATGGCACCGGCACTGAAGATGGCGTTTCCCCATAGCATGGTGTCTGGTGTTGATTAGTACTGTGGCAGCATGTTTGGGCATTGAATAGACATACTGGCACCGCCATATCGATCAGTGAGAACACCGCTGAGCAAAATCAAAGTCGTCTTGATAAAGTTTTCACTCGACTCCAGCACGGCGTATTGCGTGTTGGTAATGTGAAGTTGCTATTCATGGTTAGACACCCGGCCTCCCCGGACAATCGAGCATCATACCTTTTTGAGGGTACTCTTCAAAGCACCGGTGACGCCACTGCTCCAATGACCTCCGAAGCCAATCATGCTGACAATGACAACAGACAGGATCTTCATGTTCAAAGGAACGGGCTGCTTGCCAGCATCTGACGCGTCATCGCTGCGGCTGGGCACGACCGTGACAGCGGCCATCCCATCCTCGGGGGACTTTTCCTTGGGAGTCTCCATGGCGAGCAGAGGTGTGCAAGACGATTGGAAGGGGCTCGCAGAGCGAGAGGAGTGCGATGCTCTGAAAAGCATGATTTCGATGGAGGTTGGCACTGACATTTATCAGATGAAGAAATGTGGGCCGTGCTCGCTTCGCCCATGCCATGAGCCTTCACGACCGTTGTCAATAAACGAGCCCCACTTAGATCAAGCTCGTCACGCAAGGAAGTCCCACAAGGGGGCATGTAGCCGACGTCGGCGGACAAGGGGTAAATTTTTTATCTGATGAGGATGGAAGAATCCATTGGACGATGCCGACGGAGCAAAGGACCCAGGATGTCATGATCTGCTTAGTACCTGGTTTGCGCGGCTTGACGAGCATATTTCTTGTGCGTGAGTGTGATTCTATTGCGTGTGGCCGGCTAAAATAGGTGGAGGATTCATAGTTTAGAGTTGGTCTCGGCGTTACTTCTGGATGTGTTTTAGGGGAGAGTTCGCAGCGCCGAGAGAGACACTCATTGTAGAAATTCCAACAGAAAAAAAGGGTCCAAGGGACTGTGACGTGAATGAACTGTGTACGTCATGTAAAAGTTGAGTAAACATGATTCCATCGAGTTGTATGCATCACCTACGCAAAATCCCCATCGGCCGGTCTTGGCCGGATACTAAGTGAGCTGGGGCCACGCTAACCAAATTGCCTCAGGCTGCGCACTCCTCTCACTGTGAGAAGGCCAGCTTCTGCTCACCCCGGTCGACAGGGATCTCACCCACCAGATTCTCTCACCGTGAGAGCCTTGGGCCGTGGGGGTTTGTCCATTTTCGGCGACCAGGAAGCCATTCAATGTCGCGTGGCTTTTTAGTTCCCGACCCCGAGGATCAGATAAAGAAGAGATATCTCGACCAGCCTCACACACGAGAGGGCTTCTCTTTTTCTCCCACTTCCATCAACAACACACCATCACCAAAAGTTTTAGGCATACAAACGCAATCCCTCTCTAGTTCTCGAGGGCTGCCATGGATACGAATATCAGCTCCACATGGTGTCTTCCACGCCCCCATGAGGCAATACTACAGGGCCGATAAATTGCACGTGATGAACCAACGGGTCAGCAGCTCGCCGATGCACGGCCGCGCAAAAGTGATTTCGCGCCCGATTCCAATGTGCCCAATTGACGCTGCGAGCCTCCATCCACTATGAGTAGCGCGTGCTTGTGCGGCACGCTCCGCGACCTCGCGGCTCGCTTCGACGAACCCACTGCCCGAAGCATCACGTCCGAACTGAACAAGCACCTGGAGACAATCCGCGTGGTCCTGTCAAAAGCTAAGCCCCTCGCCCGTGATGTCCGGTACCAGGTCATACCGAATAACCAGCGGACCGAGAAGATTCTGTCCGTGAAATCTGTCGATGCCACGAGCTTGGAGCAGGTTTATGAGCGCTTCAAGAATGACACCCAAGGGTTCTGGGAATGTCCTCCGGATCCAACCCTGACAGAGTTGCGTAGGCGGTTTTCGTGCATTATCGTATTTCTCAGGTGGACGCTAGACGCTCAAGCTATAATACCCCCAAGTATTGCCAACTTTGTCCGCGGCCAAAAGATTGCCGAGCTTCGCTATGCAGGAAAGAAATATATCAAGATGGCTCGTAAACTTGGTGGTGTCGGACAAATATTTTGGCTCCCGTTGGATGTGGCCTCATCAACGTAAGTACTGGACCCAGCATGGCACCCGTCTAATGCTTATCTGATCTAGATACGAGCGATACCTCAGTATGGATGACGAAGCGACATTCAACCATTTGAGATCGTTATGCACAGGAGCACAAGTCTACAACAGCTTCGTGCAACGTATTATTTCGAGTAAACTTAATGGCTAGTGTTTCTTTACACTTTGTGTGCGTCTATCAACTAATTAGTTTTATAGACTCCCTAGGAATGGCATATTATAATTTATTTGCTGAATATGGAGACGTTCTTCCAAACACGGACCGCCTACTCCTTCTGCTTCACATCCTTGGTGGCTCTAAAATCCCCGATCTGGTGTTAAAAAGTGTGAGGTCTCCACAGCTGTGTTGGGGTGAAGACGGTGAAATGAAGAATGTATCGGCTGCCGAGTCCGATATACCCCAGGAGTTGATCCAGCTTTTGTCTGATGAGAATGGCTTAACAGAGGCCCTTACGCGCCCGGAAATTACAAAACACGTTCTAGAAGATGGAACACTGACCTGGTCCATCAGTCCACAGTTTGTGGACTCGTTTTCCAACACGCTGGCTCCACAAGCGGAGGAAAACTTGGTGTCGATAGCCCTAAGGCTTGTCTGCTTTTCTGTGCCTCCTCCGTATGAAGGCAAGACTGCTTGGTACGTTGGCGAATGCGACGACGTCGATTCTTAACTGACCCTTCTTAGGTCTCAACATCTCAAAAAGGCGGTTTGGGACTTGCTAGATAAAGTAACGGCGCAGAAAAAGCTTTCACAGCCCGATAAGCTTCGTGTCATCGAAGCTCTTCTGTACCTCTGTGAGAGAGACTCGGTAACAGTTCGTCGTCCGGCTGTGCAAAGAGCGAGGGCGCTCCTCACAAAAGCGATGCCCTACTATTTTGATGCTTCCGTGGTACTTTTTGAGAGCATCCTCTACCGTCTGGATGGACTTCTTGCTAAGTCAGAAACAAAGATTCGTGATTTTCTTGATCAAACCCATAATCCTGTCACCCGGCTTGACAACGCTATAAGAGGAAGACTTCATATATCGCTGCTGGAAAACAAGGTACAGAACTATGACGAGGATGTTGCCTCATGTATGTATGCGTGGGAAGGAACCTTTCCTTTATCAACGCTTGAGATTGAGGTAACGCGTCGGCTTCAGGGCTTAGCGGCAAAGTTCTTTCAGTCCATTGGAGACTTTAACGCAGCTCGGGCTTCTCTGGAGCAGCATTTGTGGTTGAACACAGCAAAGCCTATTCGACGCAACACTCATCTCCTAATTGTGGGAAAGCTCGCAGATGTTTACTGCGAGTTGCATGAATACGACAAGGCAATCGATATTCTCGCGCCGGATATATCCACAATGCCAGAAACCGAAATGAAAGGGCGTCCCTTTCGGCGACTGTTGCTGGCATCGGTCGAGGCAAATTTGGGCAAGGCCAAATGGGACGATGCGGAGTTGATTCTCCAGAGACTCGTTGAAGCTGAGCCTGCAGCTCTGGATGATATCAACGATCAATTTCTGCACATGCGCAGGTTGATCCTCAGTGCTCGAACAGCACACCACAAGCAGGATTATGCTGTGGCTATTCAGCGGTGGAGGTTTGCTTTGCAAACAATAGAGCAGCTCACGATATTTAGGCCAAGACATCGGTGCGAAGAGGCTATTATCTATCTTTCACTAGCCCACGCACAATTGAAACTCGGAGAAGATGGCGGTGGGAGGCAATTCTGGGCCACAGCTGTGGATATATTGAGGACCGAGAGGTGCGAGTATGTGGTTCCGGTGTTTGCCACGACGTGGCTGCATGAAATCGTCAGTGCAATCCATGAGTCACAAGGTTGGCCTTTCAGAATGATGCTACCTGGAAGAAAACCTGACATGACATGGCCATAGTCCGGCGGTGTAGGCCGGTCGTTTTGAGAGTAAAGGGCTCCAGGGCAATTCTTGGGCTTGAAGTTATTTGGTGGCGCAGACGATCTATACGGAGGCTATTGGTAAATAGTGAAGCACGTTGGAATCTAGCACTGGAATGATAATATAGATACAATTAGGAGATGTGATGATGCATGATTACAACCGATATCTTTGAATCCTTCTCTTAAAGTGTATCCTTCTAGATGACCGAGTGGCTTTGCCTATTTCTTCATCAATTTTGGCTATGGTGTTGGAATATTGGCCTTTTTTAGAGCCGTAAAGTTTGGAGAAGAGGCTTCTATTCTTGGATCAGAAACCTACAATCCAAATAACAGGAATGCCATACTTACATTTACATAATCCTTATCCGTGTCCTCTGTTTGGCTATAGATTAGAAAAGGTGGTGTGGTGTGGAGGGGTTAGGTCCGATATTGAGTACGTCTTTAAATACGTATCAGCAAACGCGGAATAAATCAATTATCCGTGTCCGGGGCGCGGAGCGCAGTATGTTCTCGTTTACTATTAAACCAAACTCAAAGTCTAGCATGGCCCGAATAATGACCCAAGTCAATACAATAAGCTTCACGCTGCATATCCTTTCATTTTTCACCTAACAGACGCTTTAATTTACTCCGTAGGTGGACAGTTTTCTTGGTCTAACTAGGGCTGGTGTTAATCACGGGAAGTGATCCTTCAAGATTCTTGCTAGCATGTGATAGCCCCCGGCATATGCGCCCTTTGCAGCCTCAATGCATCTTGATAGTATTGAATCCTCATCGTCGTCATATCGCAGCAGGAGAAAGGTCAGATCAATCTGTCCCCGCGACGCAGCCATTGAAAGCAGATTTTGATCTAAGCCGGGGTGGTTGACTCGAGCGCCTCTCTCTAGAAGCAACTTGGCGATATTAAAATCAGAATCTTTCACAGCCTGGTATAAAGGTGTGCAATAGACATGTGAGAAGATGTTCACATCGGCACCACGATCGAGAAGGAGTGTGATAAGGTCGACCTTCTTTTTTATTACTGCAGGATATAGAGCTGTATATCCATTTGAATCTTTGGCGTTGATGTCGGCACCACGATCTAGAAGGAGCGTGGCAATATCGACATTCTCTATGATTATTGAATAATATAGAGCTGTATATCCATTTGAATCTTTGGCGTTGATGTCAGCACCATGATGGAGCAGCAGCATGACGAGCTCCAGGTGGCTGTGGCGTGCTGCCTCCACAAGCGGTATCCGCGGAGATTGTACCGGAACATTTACACTGGCGCCTTCCCTGATGAGTTGGAATGCCCAATCGAAACAGCGAAAAGAAATGGTACATGCTAATAGCTCGGCTTGATCAACGCGTGCACCCGCCATGACAAGAATCCTCAAAATCTCTCCGCAAGCGTCTCCATAACCGTTGATCCCGTCTAATACAGAACCGGATCCCCACCCAAGGTTGACATCGGCGCCAGCATCAATCATAAATTCAACGATTCGCTTGTTTCCAGATTTCACCGCAACGTTAATAGGGAAACGTCTCCACCACGGTTGTGGCCTTTGTAGGTCTGCTGTCGGCATATCGTTGACTTCTAGTCCCACATTCGGATTTGCGCCATTCAAAAGCAAGAATGACACAACATTTTCTGCTCTTCTCTGGAACTTTTCAATATTTTCTTTTGTCTTGTTGCCAACTGGTGACAGTGGAAGTCTTCGGGTATCAGCTGTGTGAGCAGACAATGCCCAGAAGAGAGGAGTCATGGCAAACGGATTCGCGGTGGGTTCTGGACTTGGAGCCGGGTGTGGTGGTTTGGGCTCATGCGAAAATTCGTCGATATTTGCACCCGCTTCTAAGAGGCTTTCCATCATGTCCATCATACCCGTGGCAGCGGCAATGGCAAATGGCGTCACCCTAACCCCTAACGGGCTTGGATGAGCTCCATGTGACAGAAGCAAATCCAGAATCTTGCACTTTTTCTTCCTAACGGCAAGGCAGACAGCAGTCTCCCCATTCACCATCAGGTCAGCATCTGCGCCAGCGTTGATGAGCAGCTCAACCACCTCGATGTTTCCCTTTCTTATCGCAGCCCCGATGGCTGCCTCGCAAGCTTTCTTTCGACCTTGTCGTACATATGCAGCATTCAAATCCACATCTTGGTGTTGGTTCAGCAGCTTGGTGGTATCACTCACATTCCCCTTGCACACCGCCCTATATAAGCCATTGTTGATTATACCCATGGTTGGTTTTGCCCCGTGACGAATGAGAAGTTCCACCAGTTCAGGTGACACTGACTGAGATGCAGCTTGCAATGCAGTCATTCCTCCCTGGTTACTTGGTTGCGCATTAACCGTTGCTCCTCTTTCTAGAAGCAGCCGAACCAACACTTCATCGCCAATCTCTGCTGCAGCCTGAAGCGCGCTTCTCCCTTGGCATTGCCCAGGCGGCGCGTTTAAATTTGCTCCCCAGTCAAGCAAAAGCCTTGCCAGACCTACCCTGGTTTTCTTCTCTGGCCCCTCGTGGGATACATCATCGTTGCTTTCGCCGTTATTTTCTTCGTCCTCGTTTTCATAATATTCATCATCGCTCTCTTGATCGTAATTGTCATTATCATAATATTTTTCGCAATTCAGCCCGCAAGCCAGCTGCAGTGGTGTTGCCCCCCAGGCGTTGACACAGTCAACTGCAGCACCATACTCGAGCAATAGCTGCACCATCTCGGCGTTTCCGTTCCTTGCTGCCTCATGTATTGGCGCCTGGAACCGACACCGAGATGACGTTCTCATGTGGTTATATAGTTTGTAATAGGGCACCTGAAGGGCAGTGCGATCCATTTGGTCCCACACCTTGTCCCAATCCAGCTGAAAACCGACAGCTGCGCCAGCTCGAAGTAACCGTCGGGCCAGGCAAAGACTATCCTTTTGCACCGCTACTTGAAGCGGAGAGGAAAAAGCCTCCCAGTTCATATATTGGACAAGCCGCCTGTAATCTTTATTTATTTACTTCTGAATGTAGGCGTCGCGTTGGTCTTTAAATTGGTAATATACCTGCGAATAGCACTTCTTTACCTCGTCTTGAAAGTACTCGGTCAAACGCCTCGCAGCAAAATGCTCTGTCATCTCCGGAATATTGACTTCTGCACCGGCATCAAGCAGCATATCCACTAAGATAGAGTCTTGTTTCATAACTGCGATTCGGAGAGCCGTTCCCGAGACGTCAGAGAAACTGTTTGCTGATTCCCCATGCCGCAAAAGTATCCCGACTAATTCGACATTTTGCCGTTCTGTAGCCTTCATCAACAAATCCGCCTTCGTCTCTCTCATGATTATGGTGCCGGTTTCCTTATGTTCTCTCAAAACTTCAATTTCTGCACAAGTTTTTATTTGTGCACCCGATTCCAGAAGTAATTCGACAATAGAAACAGATCCATGATCGATTGAAGCTGCCACCTCAAGTGGACATGGCTGAACCATACAAGAGGAAGCATTTGGGTCTGCCTTATATTCAATCAACTTTCTGACTATCTGCTTATTGCCTTTTATAATAGCGAGTTGAAGAGGGGTGATATAATGGGGTTGAAGAACAAACACACCGCCCAGGGGCTCTCCTTGTACTTCATGGTTATTCTCATTTGGATTGACCCCTTTTTGAAGGAGAGCGGATACGATATCTTCGTTCTCGATGCCCACAGCGCTGACAAGGAGATATGATAAAAATATCTTTGTCGTATGACAGTCAACTTTTGTCAGCCATTCCATCATTTTATTAAATGGTAAGATGCTTCCGCTGTCCAAGATCCAGGTCAAAAATCTTTCCAATTGGCTCAATGATAGGCGTCCATTGGATGAAAGGTAAATGCAGGATTGAACCAGTAAGAAAAATGGTTCTTTCGAGGCTAGATGTGCGTTTATGCAAGAATCGTGGGGAAGTATTCTTTCAAGGCCGCGCATAATTCGGTAGGCGAGGTCAACATCAACGTTGTGTTCTTCGAGGCCTAGAAAACTTGCAAGGACTGACCTTGCATCTCGAATCATAAGTTCCGCAGGCGATGGTTCGAAACAAGTTGAGCCAGGAGAGACCCAGTTTAATTGAGGAATAATAATTTCCATGAAAGACAACACTATACATGTTCAGTGACCTCGCAGTCAGAGTTAAAGAATGATGATCTTACGGCCGTGGCAAAAGTGATTCTGGAAGTGAAACCAAGGGATGGTGGGGTAGTTCCTGGGAATTCCGGGTTCGAGAAATGTGCGTAAAGCGACCATGCGGTTGGATGGCTCGTCAGGTACAGCTTTCGAACCCAAGATCAGCTTGACACATCAATATTTTCTGGAAACTTACCAAGCTGGCCCTCATTGTCAAACTTGGCCTTATGTCGAGAGAGAGTTCTCTTGATCCTTTTTGGGTCAACTTTCTTGTCGCCAAGAAAGACGTTGACCGATTTTTCAGTTGACCTTTTGTCGTGCACTCGCTGCCAATCACTCTTCGTCATGTTTTTGAACATTTTCCACGAATTCAGCCGTGAAACATATTCCTTAGGCCTTGATCAAAAAGTGTTTAGCACGATGATATGATGTTAAGGAATAGGCCCTGCTTACGACGCATCAAAGTTGTGGATTGCCTTCATCTGAGCCACTGTTTGCTTCAAGGTAAGGTTCTCATCAATGTAGAATTTGCATATTTCGTCTTTGTGAGCCTCCCATACTTCCGGGGCTTTTCTGGGCGCTGGTGGCATGTTGAGTAAATGAAAGGGAGAGGATTTGTTTTGTTCAAGTCGCAATGATGAATATGGCGGTGTTGTGATAATCCTAGGTCAATTTAAAGCTCTGAGTAAGGGGAGCTTGTCGGTTTATGTACCCCTCACAAAATGACCACCCCGTCCGCCTCATTTACCAGAATTCCCTAATGCCTGAGGCAATATTTGCACATTGAGAATCTAGGGCCAATAAAAAGAATGAATGCTGAGACGCAGTCAGGCCATGATATAATGCGGCTGCATGCAGCGTAGCCACTGTCAGATTTGATTGATACGTCGGGTTGACCAAAATTCCCTATCCCAAGCGGGGTGAGTGGTTGATTGGTCGTGAACACCGGATTCGGGCTGTGCAAGGCCTGCCATCTAAGGTGGCAGGGGTGGGAATTGTTTCACAGCCGCAATGGGCTGGATTAGTCCTTGGCTTGCCAAAATTCCCTAACCATGATTTGCCAACAGCAAATCAGCCACACTGTTCGCCCGTGGACACTTGACCAAAATTTCCAAACGTCTACCATATAAAAAATGGGCCCCCTCGACATACGAAAATGGAACAACAAGCTCCAGAATGGGAATCACTGTCGAGGCCCTCATCTCAATTATTGGCATCGTGGTTGCCATTCCTCCGGCTGCCATCGTTCTTGTGCCTCTTCTGCAGCGCTGTCGCCGTTCACGCATCTGAAACCAGAGCTGCTCACACCTGATTGGCCACCGGCATCTGCGATTTTCTAACTTACATGCGCCAACTTTCCCGGATCTCGAATATGGTATTCAAGAGCCGCCACGCGAGCCGTCTCGCGTTTGTCTCGGCGCCAATTCACTTCGTTTAACGCACAGCTCTACATGGCCGCCGACTTGAAGGCGCGATGCATTTCCCAAAAGTTATATGGTTGCATCACTACCCACCCACTCTGGATAAAAGATCTGTCTCTTCAGGCACATGTTGGTTACGAACTGTAGTATTTGTCGTAAACAGGTAAGCATCAACGAGGCGTTGCCAAGGTGGTTGGCACGCACTAACTCGAGATCCTAGATGATTTAGCAGGACGGCACGGCCCCCCAAAAAGCTGATGAGAGGGCGAAAAAACGATATGCTGTGTATTAAGGGACAAGGCGAAACAGCAAGGTTAGAGAAGCAGCCTCAGAGAACCACTTGGACCAACCGTATAAATACGTGTCAATTGAAAACGATTAAATTAGTGTGCTCGATGCCGATGAAGTAGAATATGTGAAGTTTTATTACGAAAAAAAAAAATCAGAAAAGCCCCCGCGGTGATTCACGGCAATCCGTGGCAATCTGCGGCGGTGACACGAACTGCCGCTTGTGCTGGATGCGATCCATAGTCGGAATTTCTCTTTTCTGTGCACATGCGTTTATGGACCCTTGGGTTGTAAAAAGTCCGCACATAGACGGTATCAGTTGTAACCCGGCTTCCTTGAACTCATCATCTGAACCAGTATACCCGAAGAGATTTCTTGGAAGCAAGGATTTTCGATCAGAGCACCAACCAAAAATGTCCTCATACATATCTCTTTTAATAGATGCATCAATGTCCTTTCCATATGATATACTTATGAAACGACAAGTCCAATGCTATACGTGTAATCGGCCCCGCCGCCGGCCGCGGCCCCGCCATAGCTGAGGTGCAGATCATTTGGAATAGGCCGCCTTCAAGCAGGAATCTGTATGAGCAATGAGCGGCTCTTATTATCCCTTTAACTGCGTTAGCCCTCCACTCAGGTACCAGGCAGAATAGAAAGCTAGGCAGCGATATCAATAATATAGATATGGAACTTGCTTTTAATAAGAATAATTCTGTGAGAATCAAATATGATTTGGTCTATATAGATTTACACTATATGCAAGAATGAGTTGATAGTTTGGTGCGAGGGTAATCGCACCATGGACTGAAAAGTCTATCTGTTCCACAGCTCACCCTGTTGAACTGTTCCTCTTTTCAAAGGAACTCAAAACATTGATCACTGTACGCAAGAATGGACTTTTTATTCTCGGGGTATTGGGTCGGGGTATTGGGTCGGGATATTGGGTCGGGGTATTGGGGCGGGGCACCTTGGTGGAGGGCTAACGCAGTTAAAGGGATGATAAATCCGACTTTAACATACAGTCATGCTGACTAAATACATGTGTCGCTCGGCCCCGCAAAAGTATTAAATCATAGTCCTTTGCTCGATGCCTCGAATCCAAACCTTCAATTCCTTACCGGTCCTAGCTCTACCGCTTTACAAAGATTAACAAAAAGCAATTGCGACATGATTATTGCCAGAATACAAGATGCTACGAATAGTATCGGCATTCAGGCGCTTCTCACAGTGTTCATATTGTGGACACTGAGTCGAATTGTCAAAGCCATCTCTGATCCGCTCAGACACATTCCAGGTCCATTCATCAGTCGGTTTACTCGACTATGGCTTTTTCGGCAATATTGGAAAGGAGACTATCAATTCACAAACATCCAACTTCACAAGAAGCACGGTAATTATTGGCACTCTCGAGTAACCCCACTATACTTAGGACACTTCGAATAACAACTACAAACCACAGGCCCAGTGGTTCGTATCGCACCCTCGCAATACAGCATCGACAATATTCAGGCAGCGAAAATTATTTATGGACACGGAACCCAATTTACCAAGGTAAACATGGAATCTTTTCTCAGGTTGTGGCGCTTTCTCATCTTTCTCACGGTGATTGGTATGTTCCTTGGGGGCATCCTGACTTTGACAATTTGTTCAACGTCTTGGACCCCAAACAGCACTCGGATATGCGTCGCAAGATTGCAAACGCCTACTCAATGACCAGTCTGGTATCCTATGAACCATATGTCGAGGAATGCATAGACATGTTCTGCAAACGCTTGACCGAATTTTCATCGTCCGCAGCCCCTATTGATATGGGGCATTGGCTGCAGTGCTACGCTTTTGATGTGATAGGAATGATTACGGCAAGTTTTCGTTTTAGCAATTTTTGATTAGGTGCACTAATGTGAAGCTAGTTTTCTCAAAGATTTGGCTTCCTCGATGCCGGCGAAGACCCACAAGGAATTATCCAGTCCCTTGACCTGATGGCGACAATGTCTTCCCTAGTCGGCGTTTACCCCTGGTCGTTCCACGTCGTAATGAGCGCCTTGAAAAGTTTGGCTGGCAACAAAGAGACTGGACCGATCCACATTGATAAGATTGCTACTGATCGGGTGGTCGCCAAGCGAGCCGAAGGGGAACACGCGGATAATGACGGGCCGGAGGATTTTATCGCGAAATTCCTAAGGGTGCAGAAGGAAAAGCCCGAGCAAATGACTGATATGGCGATTAGAATATCAGGCAACGCAAACGTTGCAGCGGGAACTGATACGACGTCGATTACCCTCAGCGCAATTTTGTTCTACCTCTACAAGCATCGAAATACTTTAGACAAGCTTCGAAAGGAGCTTGACGACAATTCGGCAGCTGGTACTATTTCAGATCCGATTACCTTCAAAGAAGCACAAAGCTTGCCGTATCTCCAAGCCGTGGTAAAAGAAAGCCTTAGGATGCATCCTGTCGCCGGGTACACCCTGCCGCGCGTAGTGCCAAAGGGCGGGAAGCATCTGGCTGGGCATTTCTTTCCGGAAGGGGTAAGTTCCCTCTACCCCGATTCTCTATTCAAAATATTCCAACAATTTATCTAGACGACCGTCGGTATAAGTTCGTGGGTTGCCCACCGAAACAAAGAAATATTCGGGGATGACGCAGACACTTTTAGGCCTGAGAGATGGTTGGAAAGTCAGGAGGCCAATCGAACTGGATCCAATCCCATGGAGGAATATTTCTTCGCCGTGAGTAACATGCAATTCCTTTTAGCCCCCAATAGAGCTTTGCATCTAACGCCGGGACAGTTTGGACAGGGTTCACGCACCTGCATAGGGAAGAACATCAGCTTGCTCGAGGTGTACAAGTTGATTCCACAAATAGTTCGGCATTTTGACCTGGAACTCGAAAACGAGAAGGAGTTGTATGCCATTAACCATTTTTTCGTCAAGCCAAAAGGATTCCGTTGTGTGATTAAGCATAGAAAGGACTAAGCAGGTAGTCACTCAAGATCTCAATTTTTACAAATTTGGCATCTTGGGTTTAAGAATCTAACCGGTGTTTGCAAATGCACTGCCGGGAAGATTATGAGAAAATAGATGGACTTTTGTTCTTCTACCGAGGCAAAAATGAGATTGATCTGTTCGCTTTGATCTGTGTCGCGTAACATCTCACCGCAGACAAACGATATTCTGTATTTCTTGTGGTGGATAGGATGATTGCTAGATAGGAATCCCTTTACTGTTACGCTATCACATTCGGTTGCATCATCGTGGGAAGTTCAAGTATAAACGATTTCGTTTATATTTTTCTGACTATCTAAGATTTTTGAAGTGACTAACTCTTAAAGATCCCTTTTTCTGGTCTTGAGTCTTTTTGGTCACGAGAGTACGATGCCATGCATTTCTTTACATGGTCTCGATGACCCAGCTGTTGCCCTTGCGAGCAAGAGTGAAGTTCTCGAGGCCCAGGCTCTGGAGCTGCTTGGCGAGGTCCTCGAAGGCGCCGAAGGAGCCGGTGTCGCCGCGGATGGCCTTCTTGGTGACGGAGAGCTTGTCGACAACGGCGCGGGAGAAGGCGTCCCGGATGGTGTCGAAAGCGCCGCGGAACCACTCGACGGTGTAGCGGGCAAAGTTCTTGATGCCAGCCCAGATGTTCTGGACGAACTGGACAATGGCGTCGAGGGCATCGCGGATCCAGCTGACGGCCTTGGAGATGAAGCCGGAGACGGCGCGGGCGCCGTTGGAGTAGGCCTGGGAGACGGACCTCTGGATGTCCTTGGGGAGCTGGCGGATCTTGGCCTTGCCGAGGTCGCGCACCTCGTCGAGCTCACGAGTGGTCTTCTCCTTGAGGACATCCATGTCCTGGTCGAACTCCTTCTCCCACTCATCGACGTCATCCTGGGCCTTCTTGGCGCGCTTCTCCATGCTCTCCCTGACATCGTCGCAGTTCTTCTTGGCGGCCTTGGCGGTCTCCTCGAGCTTATCCTCAAGCTGATCAACAATCTTCTCGCCTTCCTCAAGCATGGAGGCGGGGAGGTTGCGGATCTCAGCCTGGAGGGTGGCGTTGTGGTCAATGTTGCTCAATCGATCCTGGACCTCCATGGCGGCCAGGAGAGTGTAGTCGCCACGCTTGACGGCATCCTTCATGATCTCGAAGCGCTGGTCGTAGAGAGCCTCCCAGTCGCGGTAGACGGTGTTGTCGGTGGCAGGGGTCATAGCGGAGGCCATTTTGTCTCTGAAAGCCATTGTTAGTCGAGTTCTTGAGATGTCCTTAAGGAAAGCTCACGATTTTGGATTTGCAAGAAAGTCCTTGATGTTTTTGTTGTAGTGCGTTTGAGTGTGTGAGCGTTGTGAGTGTGATGATGAGAGCTGTTGTGGACGGACGAAGCGGCCTTAATATAGGCGGATTCTCTCTCACTAGGCTGCGTTCAAAATATCCCAAAAACATACTGACTCACAGATCACTGCTGCATCGAGTAGCTTTCCCACGTGTCTTGGTTCAAACTTCAGTCTTGGTTTCCCAGCAAACCTAGTCTTGCTTGTTTGGTATTTGGTGTAATGATTACAGTGGTCCTGCTAGTTGCACACATTCGCAACAGAGAACGCCGTGAGCGGAATCTTTTGCAATTCGATGCATTCCATCGCAATCTCCAAAAAAGCTACCTGGAGCAAAACAGCCAGTTATGGATTCGCGGGATCAGCGGGACCACCCGACAAGGTTTCAGACCAGCCGACGGGTTCGTCTACCCATGTGAAAATGAGCACATTGTAAGCTCACAGCTAACGGACTCAAGGTTCTTTGTTAGGCCTATAGAGTCTAGCTAGAAGCTTTTGGTGGATTTTACGTCTTATCATTAAAGGTTGATACTGTCGTCATCATGCGTGATAAACTGGAAGCGTTATCTCTACTCAGAGTGCTTGAAGTCTGGTTACCGAGCCATGGGACGGTTACTCTGTTGTGGAAGCGCCTCGAACCTTTTGCCAATTATTTACCCTACATTTCGATCATTTGTATGGTGTTCCGAGCAGCGAATGGTCAAAACATCCACCAGGTACATCGAATGCGATAATTCAATCGGTGTCTCGGTGGGATGAGAAGACAATTGAGTTGATGCCACCGCAACCTCGGGATAGTTTATGGAGCTGCAAAGTCTCTTCAAGTGGCTGGCATTGGACCAGCCGTTAATCGAACGAATGGCAAGTCTCGTATGAGAACGTGGGTATCCAATTGACTGGTCACAATCAAGGTTGGAAATGAGGAAGAATTCCACCATTTCGCCACATGTTGTGCAATAAAGCCCTGTTATGTTTTTGACCGAAACTCGAGACCAAACTTATGCTCGAAAGTAATGCTACACGAGGGGCTGCATATGAAATCTGACATCACAGGAAGGCTTGGGTTGGGCGCATTCCTCGGCGATCCGAGTGAAACTGGTTTCAAATGTTGTCGGCTAGCAGCCTCGGCAGGGGCTCCAAATTTCCGGGTCTTCAAATCATCACAAGCCAACTTGGAATTGATGTTCCGGAAATAGACATAGCCTTGAAAAAGGCACAGCGCTAGCCGCTCCTAGAATTGCCATCTCCTCATTCTTGACTCGTCCCCTCTTCAACGAAAACTGGGCATTCCAACACACCAGTTCCCCCATGAACTGCCCAATGGGTTTAGTGAAGCTAGACAAAACACGCTTGCGAGGAGTCTTTATGGCGCCTGCTAAGTTTACCGCCAACTCGAGTGTGGGGACATAGCTTTGCGGCTCCAACGTAGCTTATGATGTGCTCCCCAGCAAGCCACACAAATGCATGAGACGGGTAGTATTGTGATCAATGGTTTTATTCGGGCCGATGGTTATTCATGGTTTCAGCGTACGGAGTCTTTCCGTGCTGGAAAAGATTTCCGAATCAGATAAAGATACAAGCCATTCCGCGTTGAGGCATTCTGACCATCTCATCACTTTACTTATTCCTCACCACGGAAGCTAATATCCTTCTAAAACTAACTATTCTCACCCAACCAACTTCGGAAAAGATGGTGCAGACTGTTTGGGACAACTCCCCCATCCTCCTGGACTGGGAGGCTGGACTGGATCGCCAGGTCGAATTTCTGCAGTTCTGCCTGGAGCTCGGCAACCGCAGCCTCCTAGACTTGCTGTTTGTGCAGTACGCCGCCGATAACATCGACTACATTGCCAACATCGAGGCCCACACTCAGGATGAGGACCCCGCCCAGCTGCTGGAGAAGCTGAAGGGAATCTCCGTCACATTCCTCAACGCCGTGAAGAGCAAGTTCGAGGAGCAGATTAACGAGTTTTCCAAGGTCAACCGAGATAACAAGGGGGAACTGCTCAAGGCCATCAACGAGAAGCTGGAGGTTCTCCGAAAGAACTTCCGCAGCTCCATCACCACTGCCAGCAACGAAGGCAAGGAGGTTATCAAGACCTTCCCCGAGGGAGCACGCCCCTTTGCCGGACGCCAGTTCTCGGCCATGCTCACCGCCGACGTGACCGTCTTCCGGGAGCAGACTGCTGCCATCAAGAAGATCACCGAGACCATTTCCAACCCCGGAAACCGCCCCCTGCCCGAGGCCGTCGAGGCTGTCATCAGCGAGGCCAGGACTATCAACATCACAGCTTCAGATGTCGCGCAGAAGTGGATCGAGACCATTGCCGGAAAGCTCAAGCAGCCTTCCGTCTTTGCCAACTCCATCTCGGATGCCGAGCTCGCTCGGGCTGAGCGCCTGTCTTTCACGAAGACGGAGAATGGCTGGGAGGTACGCAGCATCTAAGGGGAAAATTACAAGAATAGGGTTCAATAATTTGCAATAAACGTCAAGTTCTCATTGCACTTACCACAGCCATGTTGGTCAAACAATACCCCATGTGCTTGCATCATGCCAGATTCCTATTACCAAGCCCAGATGTAACGCATCAATTCACACGCCATCCCAGAAATCAATAGGCAAAAAACACAAAGTATATCAATCTTCGCGAACTAGTAAATCCCACAACGAGCCTTATCGACATTCAGTGAGTTCCAGATACGCATTATTTCCAAGTCTTGTCCTACACAAGCTCACTACTGATCATTGCACATAAACTTCAAGCTGCAGCCACGATCTTCTTGATCACAAACTGGCTTGCAACCACCAGAGGACTCCTTGGCGTCAACGGTCCGCACTGGCTTGCCCCAACAGGAGCCATCCTTATAGACAGCCAGTTTGGCATCCTTTCCATTCTTGCACTTCGCGTTGCCGTACAATGTGAGCTGCTCGACTTTCCTTAAAGAGAAGCATTCCGTGTCAGCATCCACGCGCTGAACGCGGGGCCCATCCTCCTTTCCAATGACCTTCCAGCCCGGCTTCAGGTCAGTCGGGTCGCAGTCGTTTCGTGAAACCACGGCTCGGCGGTCCTCTGGGACTTTTCGACGCTCTTCGGCAGTCAGGCCCTCGGCACCGCACCAGAACATGTAACTCGTCTCAGACTTGAGATTCCAAGACTCGCAGTTTAGCTTGTCTATGGTTTGGATCCGTTTTGGCCAGCTAGAGCAACCAGCCTCCTGCCATGTGGCAAGTCTCGCGTTGCTCCCGTCGGGGCAGGTTGGCTTGTCGTACACGCGAAGTTGGTGGCCTTTGGGGAGCGCCATGCAGGTCATGGGCTCAGGGTACATGTACGTCTTGGGCCGGACAGGATCCTTCCACTGCCAGCGTCCTGCTGAGGTCGCGCACTCGCTGTGTGATGTCCTTGGCCCTCGAGGTATGTGACTGTCTTGAGGGGTCGCCTTCGCTTTCTTTTGACCGTTTAGTTGAATTCCGTCGCAATGGAACATTATCCCAAGAGCTCGGCCGAATCCGCCTCTTAAGAGCTTCAGGTTGGACACATTGATGCAGGTGTTTAGCATCCAATCATGCACGTCCATCAGCCCATTTTCCAGCGTCATCTTTCCCTGGTTGCACATGTAGCTCAACCTATCGTTGCCGATGTCTTCGTAAAGCGCGAGTTGGGCTCGTGTGCCGTTGCTGCAGACGGCGGGAGTAATAATCTCGATAGTTTCGAGCCTCCGATCCATGCTCCGAAAAGTCCATCTGCAGTCATCGGGCTTGTTCGTGTTGATGAAAGTTCGGTTGCCGTATGCGCTATGGCAGGGGAACATTGTTCCCTGGTGCTCGCGCCAACTTCCATGCATCCCGAGCACGTTCTGGTGTAGCACAGCTGGATTGGCTTCTTGGTGCTCAAAAATCTCATCAACTTTGGTATCACATTGGTATATCATTGACCAATAATACGATGAGATGGAAAGATCTCGTTCAGACCAAATGCAACGGTCTGCGATCGATTTTGGGTCGTCGATCACCTTCCGAGGTGAACCGGTGCATCGTCGGTTTTCGTAAAACATCAAAGTCGGAGCGGAACCATCTGCGCACACTGGTGATTCCAATACTCTGATATTATCTCGAACGTAATATTCGCCCGAAAGGCACACGTCTGTGGCAAGATCAATCACGGTAGTCTCGTCTTCCTCTGGGCAGGCCTTCATCGGCTTGCCCATGTCCCTTAAATCATCTGGATATGTTCGGGAGCCGGGATACAGCACAATCTTGGCCGGTTTATCTGTGAAATCATGCTTAATACCGATCTCATCGGGAATGATGCCGGGGGTCTCGTCCGTCGTGCCAATAGGCTTCTGATCCGCAGGGAATGCTGTGGCGCCAACAAGACAGAGAGAAGCCGCAGCGCACAGAGCGCTAAACCGGCGAAAAGCCATGTTAGCTCGCCGATGTAATCGAGATTCTTCCTTTTAGAGAGTTCAGAATGTGAATCTACGGTGATGAATTATTGCCAAGCGTTCCCATTTAAGAGGATGGAGAAATTTTATGTTTGAGACTCGCCGGGCTTATTAGGCAGAAGTGGGCTGAGAAGGATCGCTAGTGCTCAGCTGCGCCCGCGCGCGACCTGTTCTTCTGCGGGGGCACAGCAGAACAAACACACTCATGGCCAATCAGTTTTCCTCACGGATGTCCTCAACCAGTACGGGCGACCCAACTGGCTGTTATACGAGGAAACCTTGAAAATAACGTGAAGAATGATAATTAAGCCTTTCATTTCAATGCAAAGCTGCGCGGCGGGGCCAAACAACTTGCGAGATTGTCTTGATCTTCTATAGCACAGGCCAGGCCAACAACAGGCAAAACACGAGAAATCCGGATTGCTGCTAAATTTTAGAGCTGCTAGTCCGGGGTTTCACTTCCCATTATTTTCTCACTCACCTCTTATCATTCAAGATTTCTTTTCTCCAAGTCACGCGCGATATGACCCTTGTCCAGATGTTGAACAGCTGAAAGCGGGATGCTACCCTAAGGGCCCCGGAGTTGTGGTTTACCCGAACCTGCAAAACTAGATGGGTTGTCTTACTCTCAGAAACTTGGCTGTTAAGGGCAGCATAATTGCCATTTCAATGTCCAGTGGCCATCGCATCAAATTAGTAAGCTGTTCACGGTGTCTACGTCGCCATACCATGACTTATCGCAACGGCGTGTTGGGCGTGTTGACCTTGCCGTTACCAATGCGGGGCAGATAGTGAAGACTGCAGGGATTGGGAATGTACATTGCTTGAGTAATCGGGAATGCTCCCTCAGATAGGTCTGAAGCGACTGTTTCTTCTTTTGATTGGGCCAATTTGGGGCATCTGTTAAAAAAAGCATCACAAATGGAGTGGAATACTCTCAATCGGACCAATACCAGCACAAGAATGAGGCATCGCTTCTGAAGGCACCTGTGGAGTGCACGCGCATTTCGCCTTGCGACCTGTACCGCACAACGGGATAACACCACTCGGAGAATTTCACAACCTCGTCTGATGCACAAGGATTGAGAGCTATGAATAGATTCGGCAAAGAATTATGCAGGGTATCACTGCCGCCTTCCCACATTGTCAGGAAGTTTAGCCCGGGGCTTACAAAAGTGCCCTAGCTGCGGTGGATTAAACTGAAGGGCTTTCATTTTCGTCCCGATCGGAGTTTCGGAGTCTATCCCGTTTCGGAATTGGTGACTCTGCAACGAGGTATATTAAACCTGCATCGACGACCAAACGGCATGATGAGATCTGTGTCCGATTAAAATCTTTTGTTGATTTTGTGTCAATTTATTTCGACAATTTTTTCGACCGTCGCCATGTCAGACCAGGAAGAGAAGCCTTCGCAGACCTACGAGGTTGGCTGCCACTGCGGTTACATCAGCCTGTCAGCCACCATCTCACCTCCACTCCCTGAGCATACCGTCACCCACTGCAACTGCTCCATCTGTCACCGTGCTGGCTATCTGCTTGTTTGTAAGAGCTTCCGAAAAAGAAAAGAAAAAAAAAAGTAGTGGGCGCTGTGAACAACGTTTTAACAAACCTTTAGACCCTCCTTACGACCAGGTCACCTGGCATCATGGGTCCGACACTCGTGTTGGGCGCTACACGTTCAACACCAAGACCCGGGACCACATGTTCTGCCCCAAGTGTGGCGCGAGCATCGGCATCGATTTTTGGCAGAAGGAACCCAAACGGTACGGAATCAGTGTATGTATCGGAAACCGAGCGTGGAATGAGACGTTGCTAAGAATGAACCCAGGTCCGCCAATTCAATGACATTGATTTGGATTCTCTCAAGTACAAGAAGTTTGATGGTGTGCACAGGATGGAACCAGCTGTCAATCTGTCTGGCAAACAAGTAGATGCGAAGACCGGAGAGGAAGTCTCTCCTAGCGCCTAGTTTGATGACAATAGCCAAATGAGGAAATGGAGAGCAAATTTTGGAGTTGGTGGTGTCGCGAGGATGATCTTGGTGTTCTTGTGGGTGATGGAATACAGTACCTATGTTAACAGTGCGGAGTTGTGCGAATGGATGGATGTCTGCGAGCTGACCAGCCCGACTTTGACAGCCTGGGTATTGGTGGTAGAGTTGTAGAGATCTTCAGCCCAGAACAGGATGCGAAAGCAGCCATTTACGCATTACTGGGCGACGATGAGGCGTTGATCCCCAATGTGGCAATCCGTTCGTTGGTGGGATGTGCGGCTTCTACATCATAGGTGACACGGCCTCATAACAAGACACGCGTAGCCGAAGCATTCCACGCTTGGGATCCAGTTCTTGGCAAAGCAGAAGCCTCGTAATATGTCGTGTATCAAGTCAACGTGTCTATTTTTTCGCTCATGTTCTGACCATGACATCACCTTCTTACACAAACTCTTGTTTGTCGAAACAGGTACAGGGAGGACGCTGGTAATCCTGCACTGGGATTAGAGTGCTCGTTCAGTGAGCGCATCGCTAAAACGCGGCGTCCCCAGATCCCACTGCGCACAGTCCACCTCCTTTGCGTGGCAGCTCGGTTGCAGCCCCGCCGATCATGCTGTTTTGGGCTTAGCGCATCTTCGCTGAGGTAGCTTCGCCTAGTGTTTGCCTCATACAAACCAAAAGTAATCGACGTCATCGACATTGTAACTTGATTATGATGCTTGTAAGTTCTCTTGTTGGTGTTGATCGGGCCAAATGCTCCAGCTTGATTGGAAAATTCTTATAATTTTTTCTTTTCGGCTCATTCTTTTCTCATATCCCTTTTCTAGCATCTACTTGGTCGTTGATCGATTGCAATCGCCAAGTCGCATCTCGGGCTAGGTCAGCTCCCAGCTCCACACATGGCTTCCACCATGAACTTACAGGAGACGGTTGTGCCGTCGGGCAAGCAACATTACAGTGGACAAAATCGTGTCCCCAATATTCAAGAATTTGTCCAGCAGCTAGATCGCGACAAGAAGGAACGCGACGCTGCCATTGATGCTGACCTGAAGGCCAACAAGCAGCGCGGCGAGGCTAAGGGCCACACTAATGAGCCCATCAAGACGCAAGACTACCGCGAAGCCAGGGATCCGGTTACAGGAAAGGATGTATACATACGAGACGCAGATATCGACTTTAGAGAAGCTGTCGAAAATCCTCAGGTATGCATCTTTGGGAAATGCGACCGGCTGCTAGCTAACCTTGTCCAATGAAGCTGTCAGTACCAAACGAGAATCTCGGGTTACCAACCACCATCGCAACTTCGTCAAAGCAATCGGGCGAAGAGTATAGATACGCCCAAGATGTGACGGCACCTCCAGACCCAGTTCAAGAGGGAGCCACCTCTGACGTCCCCATCCGCAGCGAAAAGACGTCAATTGTATTCTTCAAGACGCCATCCGTCAGCTACGAACCCATGTTTACGATGCTTGAACAGCGCGCCACTGTTCTATGCATCGGTATTTTTACGGCTATTGTATTTTTAGGCAGGGCGTTTGGCGGCCACACACTCGGCCTCATTCCCTTGGCGTTCTGCGTGGCATCTGGTGTTTTCCTCTGGGCCAAGGATCTGATCCGCCAGGGCCGGGACTTGGAATGGGCGAGCGAACAGGAACGCGGCGAAACCGCGACCGCCAACCTCATTCCCGAATCAGTTGAATGGATGAATACTATGATAGGTATCATGTGGGGATTGATCAATCCCGAAATGTTTTCGGCTGTTGCCGACACGTAAGTCAAAGACTCTTACACTGGCCGTCACGGCGCTAACAGTCCACAGACTTGAAGATGTCATGGCTGCATCAGTTCCAGGCGTCATCGAGAATGTGCGCGTTGCAGATATATCCCAAGGAAGCAATCCCCTCAGAATTCTTAGCATGCGAGCGTTGCCCGATTCTCATGTTCAGGACATCAAGGACGAATTGCACAGACAGAATGAGAAGACTACTGACCCCGACGAGCTGGCTGCCAACGAACAAGCCGGTTCGTTCTACAACATGGAGGTGTCTGTCGCATATCATGCGAAACCCTCCGGCGCTGACATTGCATCCAAGTCGAAGAACATGGGCATGCAGCTCGTATTCTACCTTGGTATTAAGGGTCTTTTCGGCGTCCCGCTACCAATTTGGGTTGAGTTGATCGGCTTGGTCGCAACGGCCCGCATCCGCCTTCAGCTAACACCTGATCCACCCTTCCTCAAGACCATGACATTCACGCTCATGGGACTCCCCAAGGTACAGGCTGGATGCACGCCAATGATTGAGAAGGGAGTCAACATTCTGAACCTGCCTCTCATCTCAAACTTCGTGAATTGGGCAATTGGAGCCGCTGCATCCATGTACGTCGCCCCCAAGAGTATGACTCTTGACCTGAGCAAGATGCTCCAAGGCGATGATATCAAGAAGGAAACCCTTGCTCTTGGTGTATTGTTCATTCGAATTCACAAAGCTGTTGGCTTGAGCAAGCAAGACCAGCGTGGCAGCAAGGGTGGTGGCTCAGACCCATACATTACTATCAGCTGGAGCAAGTTCTCCAAGCCACAGTTCTGTACCAGAGTTATCCAAGATGATCTCAACCCTGTTTTTGAGGAGAGCTGTGGACTTTTGGTCACTGGAGAACTTCTCAAAGCCGACGAGCAACTGTCGGTCGAGCTTTGGGACAGCGATCGTTCCTCTGCTGACGACGTAGTTGGTAAGATTGAACTTAGCATCCAGAAGCTTATCCAACACCCGGGAAAGATGTTCCCTCAGACCTCGAGGCTTAGAGGCGTCAAGGCTGGCAGTGAAATGCCGGGCGAACTGCACTGGGAAGTTGGCTTCTTTGGCAAGACCCAGTTCCGCAAGGCTCTTCGAACTGATGGACGGAATCTAAAGCTTCCAAAAGAGCTCAGCGACAAACCCGAACTCCAAGATGAGAAGGGAGCCATTGATTCCAAGGAAGAAGATGCCGTCATTCACACTCCTCCAGACCCACTTTGGCCCTCGGGTATCCTTAGCATCGTTGTTCATCAGATTGTCGGCTTGGAGTTGGCCAACATTAAAGGTTCCAATGGCAAGAGAAAAGGCCAAGAGTACGAGCCTGCTCGTCCCGAGGCCGGTCCAGTTAAGGAGGAGCAGTCAAAAACACTGCCCAGCTCGTATTGTACTATTTTGGTGAATGACGACCTGGTTTACAAGACTCGAACCAAGGTTGTTTCTTCGCAGCCCATCTTCAATGCTGGAACCGAAAAGTTTATCCGAGATTGGCGATCGTGCATTGTCACAGTGGCGGTTCGCGACTCGCGAAACCGACAGCATGACCCGATCATTGGTCTCGTTCCCTTGAGACTTACCGATATTCTCCAAACCAGTAGCGAGTCCACAAGGTGGTATCCTTTGGACGGAGGCATTGGCTTTGGGCGAATCCGCGTTTCCATTTTGTTCCGATCGGTCGAACTTCGACTTCCACCGGCTCAGCTCGGCTGGGATATTGGAACTTTCGAATTTCTTTCCGACTCTATCACAACAAGCAATTATGCTCCTGCAGAAAAGGCTAGAATTCGATTGCGTACCGGAGGTTCTTCTGCCAATGTTGGCAAGGCTGCTTCATCCCAGGAGGGTGATGGCATGAAGTTCGACATTAGCAGTCAAGAGGGAGGCAAAAAGCTACGTCTTCCTGTTCGTCACCGCTACTCGTCCCCCATTTTCATGGAGTTTTATCCAGCAGGGAAGCGTCATCCTGATGCATTCGCCTCGCTGTGGCTGTTGGAGCTAGTGGACGGGGAAGAAAAAGAGTTTGACCTTCCCCTCTGGAAGTGCAACAATAGCTTGAGGCTATCTCAGAATTACATCACCGAGGAAAATTACCAGGCTATCCCAGACATTGACATTGTCCAGATTGGTCGTGTCCGATTCCGGGGCCGGTTTTCCGCTGGAACAGACTCTGATCACATCAGGTTCGTGAGTTCCAATGACACTCGCGAGACAATTGAGACATGGGAAGCATGCTACGCCGAGGGAGTACGTCAGCAAGAGGTTCATGCCGAGGTTCCCGAGGTGATTCAAAGACTGCACGAAGAATCGCTCACGCAGGGTCGTGACGTGCTTGCCCAAGCAAATGAAAAGGAAAAGGAGAAGTGGCTTGCCAAAGATGGCACAGACTGGAGCGGGGCATTTGGACAGGACCCCTCCGCTTTAATGGCTAAGGAAGATGGTGTTGAGCACGAAAGCGAAGAGTATGACGAGTTTGATGAAGATGACGAAGACCCAGATCTCGGCATCCAAGACGCAGACACAGATCCTACCTCTCCCTCTGAAGGTCGCCCATCGTTGGAAAGCCAGGCGTCGGCCACGACGAGCGGTGGATCGCAGGCGAGCAGCAGCGGGAGCAGTGGAAGCAAAAACCCAATCAAAAAGTACAAGGATTATCGGGAGCGCAGCCGGGATCTGCACCGCAAGCACCGCGGCTTGATGCAGTGGCGTCCGATGCGCAACGTACAATTTGTTAAGGATGAGGCGATATTCGCAGTTCGCAAGGTGAAGACTCTCGGGGCGTTGGACGGGCGGAAGCCGGATGTGGAGACGGAAGTGTAACTGGGTCTATGAATCATGATGGCGGCGGGCTAGGGTTTTTTTTTTTGGCGTTTTCGGTCTTCGGTAGCTCCCAGATTGATGATGAATATGAATAATCATTGTGTCATTTGTTTTTGCGCAAGGTTTGCATCACGGCGACAAATTATGCACCGCATGCGTAAGGCACTACATGGTGTCAAAGCGTGGAACAGCACGAGACAACATTCCCGAATTGGGGCACTAACCGCTTACGGCCATGTTTGGATGGGGCTCTTGAGCAAGCTTTTCAAGGGGGGCCGCCCTCTCAGCGACAAAACTTGACCACGGCAACCCTTCTGACGATTTCAACGGGTCTATTTTTTTCTTCTTCTTGGGCCAATTCATGCGCAATGGGTCCAGAAGCTAGAGAGGATCGTGCGGGTCGCCGCGGCCCGGACGAGTCGTCGCCCCTGCTGGGCGGCGCGTCGCAGCAGGCCCACGCCAACGGCGCTGCTGGCGATAGCGTCCCCGGCGAAGGCACCGTCTGGTCGGAGCTGTGGCTCGTGTCGCAGTACTCGATCCCGCTCATCATCACCTACCTTCTGCAGTACTCGTCGACCGTCATCACCACCATCGTGGCGGGCCACCTCAGCGCCGATGACCTGGGCGCTGCCAGCATCGGCCTGACCACCATGAACATCATAGGCTTCACCGTCATGGAGGGCATGGCCACGGCCCTCGACACGCTGTGCGCCCAGGCCTACGGCTCAGGCCGCTTGACAAATGTCGGGCTCTACGTCCAGCGCATGGTGGTGCTCATGACGCTCAGCATGATTCCCATCGGCGCCTTCTGGATGTGCTCGCCCTGGATCCTCCCGCTTATCGTCAAGCAGCCCGAGCTGGCTGTCAAGGCCGGCGTGTTCCTCCAGTACAGCCTCGTCGGTCTGCCGGGCTACGCCTTCTTCGAGGCTGGAAAGCGCTTCCTCCAGGCCCAGGGAGACTTCAAGGCCGGCACTATGGTCCTCATCCTCTGCACACCCGTGAATGCCGCCCTTAGCTGGCTCCTGACCATCAAGCTGGACATGGGTCTGGGTGGCGCCGCCCTCGCCCAGTCGCTAGCCAATAACCTGCGTCCCTTGCTGCTGTTCCTTTACATTGTCTTCTTTGCCCGCGACTCCCTCCAGTGCTGGGGCGGTTGGTCCCGCGATGCCTTCCACTCCTGGCGCCCGCTGCTCAGCCTGTCGTCGGCGGGCACGGCTGTCAATATTGCCGAGTGGCTCGCCTTTGAGATCCTCATGATTTCCGCATCTTACATTGATACCGAGCACCTCGCTGCGCAGACGATCCTGAACACCATTTCCATCATCACGTGGCACATTCCCTTTTCTGTCAGCGTCGCCATAAGCACACGCATAGGAACCTTTATCGGCGCAGAGCTGCTTAAGGTGGCTCAGCGGCAGGTTATTCTGTATGCTCTTATTTTCCTGGGCGTGGGCATTTTCGACGGCTTGTTCATTTACCTCTTCCGCCACTACTTGACGGGTATCTTCTCGACTGATTCCGAAGTTGTCCAGATTGCTGTGAGGTCTATGATGGTTGTGGCTGTGTTCCAGATCATTGATGCTCTTATCGCGGGCTGCAATGCTGTGCTTCGAGGTCTAGGTCGCCAGTCCGTTGCTGCGTGGGTTGTGCTGCCGGTTAACTACCTCGGTGCTGTTCCACTGGCCATCTGGTTGGAGCTCGGTAGCCCAGGATTGAAGATTGAGGGTCTGTGGATCGGTCTTGGGTCCGGCATGATTCTGATTGCCATCATCGAGTGCTGGTACATGAAGTGCCTGAACTGGCAGGACTGCATAGAAGATGCAAAGCAGAGAGAAGCCGAGGGCTTCGGAGAGGAGGATAACTAAAAGGCTGTGGGATAAAAGATTGTTCGTCCTGCCTGGGTGAGACCGGATAGAGATGTCAGCCTCAAAGGCAACCCTGATGTAAGCACCGGAAAAGGATGATACAATATGCATTGCTAGATTAACAAGAGCAATCTAAAAAGGAAAAAAAAAATTAAATACTATTCTAATTGGGTTTCTTTTATGACTTTTTTCTGGCCTATTGGCGTTCAAGTGGACCAAGTGGATTGCGGCGTAGATCTTCCGAGGTTGAAACTAAGCATCCACAAGGAACCATTCTTAATACAAAAGCGTCACTCGTGCAAAGTATCTTTAGGATAAACGCATTTGAACGTTCTTGTAAGAGGCTTGTGTGTGGCATGAGTGAAGTTCGAAGTACCAGTTGGGTTTAGGATTTATGAATGAGTAATATATAACTTGGTTTGCTGGCTTGGTTCAAGATATGGTAGGTTGTATTATTCTTCAGGGGGGATAGGAAGAATTATTCAATCAAAAACAAACCAGAATAAACTGCTCCCTAATTGCGGCTCTAGATTTGCGGTTAGCTTCTGTTATCTTATAATTCAGGTTAGAATTGTTTGTTGTGAATTAACTATTATGTACAAGATACTGGACAATGCATTCACGTTGCAATGGTTGCTCTAAAGTAGAAGTCTCATCAAGATGCATTGGAAACATTTATGTAAGAAGAAGATATGTAACAGCACGGTTTTGGCTCAAAGAAGGTGACCTATTGGATAGCCAATGGAGGCAGTGCTGTTCCATTTCAGTCCGATTTGTCAAAGTACGTTTATATGCCAAGCACACTAGCATAACTTTCGGACAGAAGAAGGTTTAGCTTCCGGTACACCTGCAAAATTGAAGCCAATAATCCATCATGGTAAACATTGCCCGAGATGTCATGGTGTTTATCGCTACTATTGGCTGGCGAAATCCAGGAACAGGAAAGAGATGCTGGAACTCACGGAAGTCACGGAACTCGTGGAAATCCGAACGGCTGCAGCGTAGTAATGTGGCACCAAAGACTAATTCAGGATAGAAAATAGTAGAGAGGAACGTGGACGTGACCAACCACGTTACTGGAGTGCTGCACCTCATGAGCTATTTATGACATGTGAGGCATGTACCATGCCACTAGTTTCCATTCATACTCACACAAGTCCCTCAAGTGGGTTCGGATGTCGCTGTTGTGGCAAGTTAATGTTCTACACTATTGAAAAATTGAGTTTCGCGGAGTTCCAAGACAGGCCACCACCCAGCGTGATACACCTCGTTCGAGACAGGGTAAATCGTATGATGCTCCACATACCAAGGCGCTAGCTCTGGTCTAGAATTACATGTATACTCAATGTGAGGTGAGAAGCGTGGCTGCCACTGGCCTTGGCCCTGGTCCCCGGAGCGCTTGGTTCCGAGATGGATACTCGTTCCATTTTCGTATTCTATGGGACACCGTCAACTCTCATTGGCTCACAGACCACAACTTGAGTTGAAAAGCGCAAGTTATCAACAGATACTCGTTTCGGACCCAGCGGCTCCGGCAATATGTATCATGATTCCACTCGTGTTGGCTTATTTCCATTCCGCGACCTGATTTGGGAAAATAACGGGCTCAGACTGATCATGAACAGCGGATGTGCTGCGTAAATCTAAAATCAATATGATTATTTAAGTCGTGAAACCTCCCTTCGATTCAGTTCTCATCATCACTATCAACACTCAAACAGTCTCACATCCACTTCAATCAACTCCTCAACCTCGCGACTCTCTCAGTCTAACCTCAAACACCAAACCATCAAAATGAGGTCTTCCGTCGCCGCTCTTGCATTCGCTGCCGGCCTTGCTGCCGCTCAGTCTGGTGATCTTCCCGAGTGCGCTGTAAGTTCCAACTGAGCCTGCCAAACTTCAACTTGCTAATTATAGCTTAGTCAACCTGTCTCGTCGGCTTCACCTCCGGCACCACCATTGCCGGCTGCAATGACGGCGATGTCCAGTGCATCTGCAGCAACGAGGACTTCCTCGACAGCATCGCTTGCTGCCTCCAGACGGGCTGCGATGATGCCGGAAAGACCTCCACAATCGCCTATGCCCAGGAAATCTGCGGCTCAGCTGGTGTCACCGTTCCCTCTTCCATTGTCTGCAAGAGCTCTTAAATTGGCAAAAATGTCAACTCGAACACTGCTGAGTTGAGTTTGATTATTCTGGTGGCAGCGTGGGCACTGCTTTCGTGGAGCCGCTTCTTGTAAATATTATTTCAGAGTGATAGATTCGAAATCAGGAACCAATGTATATATCCTGAGAACAACGTTCCTTGTATCAATTGTGAATGTGCTCTCCATCGATGTGTTATCCAATGGTTTGGTATGCAGCATGAGAGTTGCAAAAACAGCTCTCTCGGCAAAGGAAATTGATCACAACACGTTTGAAGCAATAACAGCATCAAGACATGCAGAGCAATGGAAATTCAAAATTAATGGAGAACGATTTATGCTTTTTATCTATGAAACGAGGGACATAATCGAAGCTTGCCCCATATGCTCGCTACCCATTCCCATTCCCGCTTACGCTGACAAAGGAAGTCTTAACTAGACTAAGATTAAGGAGATGTTCGTCTGAGTCGTGTCCCGTGAATTGGATATTCCAGATATGCATCCTAACTAATGCTTATTTTTGTTTTCGGCCTGGGGTCTTGGGTACTCTCGCCCAATAATACAAACCCAGCGCGGCCAAGATGTTAAAAACGACGTATGCCCACAGAAGTCCAAAGTTCCTCCATAAGTCTTTATTATTGATGTTGAAAATTTCCAGAAACTCATCCGCCTTTTGCATTGAGCACCATGCACATGTATCGGCCTCTCCCGTGTTGACGAGTAAGCCGCCCGCACCCTGGATGAAAGGACCCAGGAACTTCTCGCATGTAAGACCTTTGGCCAGGGGCACACGCACAAGCTCTTCAGGTGTACAGATGATGTCCACATCATGCAGCGTGCTGCTCATCGCACCAGAGGCGAGATATGTCATCGGGGAGATGTAGTACATAAAGTCAGCCCAGAGGGCGGGCATCTGATCACGCGTGACACCAATTCCACAGAATGACATGGACAAGATGCCGATAAATGTTGCAGGCACCGTTGCCAAGTCCGCTGATGCAATGGGAGCAATCATCGCCTGAGACAAAGTCGATACCCAGAGGATGAGCTGCCAGATGAACAGAAACGTAGCAAACCCACGAAAACTCACGTCCTCGGGGACGTGCTTTGTGACGCCAACGGGGAAATACCAGGAGCAGAAATAGAGGCCGGCGCCGACAGTGTTCCAGATGAATTCAACCATGACCTGGGCGAGGATAAAGACGGACCAGTGGTAGATCTTTGACGGCCCTTCTCTGGCTTCGTACAGCGACCTTTGCGGGGTGAAGAATGGCATGATCTGCTTGTTGTAGGGTTGCAGGATGAGGAATCCCATGAAGAAGGCATACATCTGGTTCTGAATTCCCTGGAGACTATTGTCTGAATTCCTGAAACTGAAACCGAGGAAAAGTGCCTATGGAAAGAATTAGCGGTTGCAAGGTTTGCATCGATTATCTTGACTTACGAAAAGAACAGTGACGGACAGCTTGGACCAGAGGTATGTCGGGGATCTCCAAAAGTGCATGGCCGTGCGAAGAAACACCTGGTACAGCTGTGTGGTGAAGGAAGCAACAAATTCCTTGTGCTGAGATGCAAGTCCGCCCGTCTTAGAGCGGAACCCGGCTGCTACTGGGTGTCGAAGCTGCATAAGCTCTGACTTGACGTCTGCATACTCGTTGGATTGTCGCCAAACATCGGACCAGTTGGGGCCAGAAGCTGACGGAAGCGTAATCTTGAGAATCCACTCTGCTGGGTTTTCCCGGCGTGGGCATGGCGGCGCTCCGTTTGCCTCGAAGTAGTTGATGACAGTTCGTGAATCCTCGCCAATATCTAGACATATTAGACCTGAAACAATGCAGATTGGTATCTCGTGCACTTACCGCCAAAGTATACCGTTTTACCACCCGGCTGGAGGAGCAACAGGCGGTCGAAGCGAGAGAAAAGCATGGCTGAGGGCTGATGGATCGTACAAAGAATAGCTTGTCCGCTCTTTGCCAGCTTTTCAATCAAATCGCATACTGACCAGGATGTTTGAGAGTCCAAGCCCGAAGTCGGCTCATCAAGGAAAACCAACAGTTGAGGGCGTGCTGCAAGCTCGACTCCGATGGTCAATCGCTTGCGCTGCTCGATGTTCAGTCCTTCTCCTTGCTCGCCAATCACGGCATCCGCATACATCTCCATGTCGAGGAGTCCAATAACCTCGTCAACGTAGGCCAGTTTCTCAGCGCGAGGTACTTCAGCGCTTTGCCTAAGCAGGGCGCTAAACTCCAAAGCCTCGCGCACTGTTGAGGTGCTGAGATGAATGTCCTGCTGCTGCGCATATCCCACTCGATGAGAGAAAGACCTGTCTGTCGGAACACCGTTCACCATGGTCTCACCACTCAGAACGCCGATTTTCAAGCGGGTCGCCAACGCATCCAGGAGGGTCGTCTTTCCGGCTCCAGATGAACCCTGAAATCTTAGGTTAACTTCATCCCCCATCACACCGCGGGGTTACTCACCATGAGCGCCGTGATGGTACCCGGCTTGACCCATCCATCCACATGATCGAGAATTCGGCGGTCCTTTCCGTTCACTTTGATATCATAACACAGGTTTTCCCAGTGGAAAATCGGCTTGTTCGCCAGAGAGTCCGATGATTTCATTTCCCTAATCGCCTGTTTCTCAGGGGATATGGTGATCCTCTCCACAGTGATCCGATCACGGACTTGATTTTCGACATCCTTTTGCTGAGACTTGAAGTAGGAGAGAAGCTTGGGGCGCCTGAAAAGCAAGATTTCGCCTTTGGACTTTGGTGGTCGGGCGTATTCCGCGGCAATGATGTAGGTGAAGAAAAATAGAACCGAAAAACCGGCGAGAACCAAAATGTTCCTGTACATCGATCAGTAACGTTAAACAATACGAAAACAGAGAAATCTTCACCTCCACTTGTGCGAGTTGTGAAAGTCGTATCGGAGCTCAATGTATCGGTCGCCATTTACTGTAGACTGGCCTTGAACTGCACCAACTGCTGAGCAGGCTCGCGCAGACGTTGGGAGCTTATCGTAATCACCACCAGACGGGACCAATGTCGTGCAAGGAAATTCCTGTCCGTGAAATTCACTGACAAGCAACGCCTCGAAGCCATAAGCGATGGGGTCAATGTGTCTCATCCACTTTGACCACTTGGGCAAGTACTGAATCGGAATCGTAAACCCCGTGTAGATCATGACGCCAATGGTGATTATTGCGACCGGCACAAGAGCCTGGTGAGAGGTGCGGGCAATGGAAGCAATGGTGCGGTAGAGGCCTGACATGGAAAGCGTGACGAGGAAGCTGGTGAGGATAAAGAAGAAGTATGGACCTGGTTCGCGGCGGAGGTGAGACAAGAAGTAGACCATGGTGTTGAATGTAAGCGCATTGGTAATTTTGTAAGGCAGTTCCATGACGTAGCTCGCAATGGCTTCCGCGGACTGGTGATACAAGGCGTATTGATTATGCTTCTCTATTACTGGTCGCTGAATGTAGAGTGTGAGAACCTGTATGAACAGTCAGTCATTGATGCACATGAAGCAACGCATCTCTAAATATACACTCACCTCAAGCTCGCTAGCGAACGCATTAAAAAGCAAGGCAAAGAAAACCGTTGCAGTTCTGTTATAGAAACTTTCGGTATTAAACGGCAAGTTGTAGAAGCCGCTTCCGAGAACAAGACCCATTGTCATGTTAAAGACAATCTGGGCAATGGTAAAGACGGGGTCGGCTAGCAGTCGTTTCCAGCCTCGCCAGATACACAGCTTGACCTGAGCCAGGTACGAAATGGTGAAGGGGGACTTGGCTCTCTGCATGGCGCCGACTTCTGCCTTTCGGCTTTTTGAAAACTCGGCAAACCTCTCCTTGGAAGGGTGCCTCTCTTCGTAAGAGTCCAGCTCGGCCATCAGCTCTTCACGCTCTACCGAGGCTTTCCAGCAGGCGGCAAATTCATCGGGTGTGTAAGGAGCTGTAGATTCGTACCCTCGCCTGATGCGACGCTCGTGAGGCGATGTCATTGAGGTCAGGAAATCAGCTGTTGTTTGTCTATCGGGGCCTGCATGGAGATGTTAATGGAGTCGGTTGCATAAGAAGAATAAGAACTAACACTCGAATCCCAGATTCTCAAAGTACTCCTTGGCCTGCTCGACATCTCCAAAGTAGATTTGGCGACCCTCGTAAAGCACGATTACTCTATCAAAGGTCTTGTCAAGTTAGTTATTTAGCTTCATGAGGTTGGATGTCTCAGTATTACCTCATATGCACTTTGAGGAGCTTGGTAGATGGCAACAAGTGCAGCCACATCCATAAAGTCTGCTTGGGCTCTGAGAGCCTTGCAAAACGAAATGGCATTGGCACTATCCAAACCACGAGTGGAGTTGTCCCAGCATTGAAGCTTGGCTCCGGTAAGTGCGGCTTCGGCGATGCTAACTCTCTTGCGCTCACCACCGGACACGCCGCGGATCAACTCATCTCCGACCTTGGTGTCGATGGTGTGGGCAATGCCAAAGATTGCCATGATTGCATCGCGATATGCCAAGGCAAATTGGCTCTTGGTGAATCCACCAGGGATATTTGCAGGCACTCGCGCCAGCGCGGCAAACTCTAGAGTATCTCCCACCGTCATCGGTGCCAAGTGCACATCGGCCTCGGCATTGTAGAGCAGGTCGCTTCGGAACCTCGACTGCATATGTTTGGGGTTGATACCTGTGAAGTTAGCACCATGAAAGTAGTCGCGAGGCTATGGTGATGCTAACCTCGGAAATTAATTTGCGAGAGTTTCGAAACGTGCAAGCCTTCCGTTCGGCCCGAGATGGTCTTTAGAAAAGTCGAGCAGCCAGCGCCAGGTGGGCCCAACACGAGAAGCATCTCGCCCGGGTTGACGACGCCTTCGAAATCATGGAGAATATGCCTCTGGGTACCAGACCTGGAGAATAGGTGACAAAGGGAGGATATGGCGCTCAAAAAGATGTTGCCCGTCGTCTTTTGGAACTGAGCACTTGCCGCATTGCCAAAGACATCGAGGCTGCGAAACGCGACGCCTGTCTTGCGTTTTGGACCTGATGCCTCATCTGACTCGAACAAATGGACAAACGACTTGATCCAGAGGAAGGAATCGAAGTTGGGAGAGAACGGGTCGAGCTGGCTGTCCTTGGCGGGGGTGATGGCGGTTTCTTCCTCCACATCGGATTTCTTGGAGATTTTCTGAGCAAGTGCCTCGATGGACTCGGAGGGATGCCTGAACTCGGTGCTCAACCGCGTCCAGGTGTCGAAATTCTTGAGCTGAATCTCCTCCATCGCGACAGAGTCACAGTGATGGCCAAACCCGAATCACGATCGAAGATCACGGAGATCTGGGGGAAAGGGGGGGTAAGGGCGTAGACTTAAATTACCACAATCCCCATGATCTCCTGTCGCTTTGACATCAGGACCGGACTATATCTGCGGCATGGGACCTTGGCGTCGAAACCTGAATCATCCCTCCAGATGGCTTAACCCAGATAGTACTACGCTCGTTTCGGAGGTTCGGCAGAAACCGCTAGCGGACGAGGCTGGCCAAGCTCGCCCCTTCAGCGCTGCATTACTGCATACTCTTGGTGCATCCATGAGATGAATAAAAAACGCACAAGACTACCGCATTCAGCCAGCCATTTCCTATTCATACCCAGCCCTACAAAGTGCAATGAATACACCGCTGCCAAGTAAGGTGTGCAGCTGGTCCAATAGATCGGATCATGAGTGGGGGGCAAATTGTTTTGTTTCGCTGCGCCCTGGTCCAGACCCGCCCACGCCAGCCCACGCAGAGTCGAGGGACACGCTATCGAATGCGCGATCCACAGGGCTAAGGCACCGTCTCGAACTATTGGGTCCGTTGCAGCACCCAGCCGCGAGCCCTTGGACGTAGCGTCAGCATGGGCACACTGACAAACGCAATCCCAAGTCAGGGTGCAGATCGAGGCTGCGGAGAGCTGGGCTGAGCCTCTCCAATATTGGCTTTTTTGTCGTAAAAAGGGATCCAGAATGGGGTATTACGCGTAAATTGTCTCCAGCAACATTGTCCGACATGGAGGGATCGTGCCTGAACCTGCAATTAATTACACTCCATCCAATTATTTTGATGCATCGCCCTGACCGCACGGAGGGACCTATTCTCGTCAGAATCCATCCCAAATACCAACCCGTTTTTTTCTTTTTTCACATCACATCAACATCACATGCTAGCATCCCATGGCATTCGACGCCGGTGCAAACATGCATATCCTGTCAATCGACGTGGTGCACAAAACCGGCATAGCTGACTTTTTGGCATCAGCGTAAAAAAACAGAGTTGGCCAATGATGCATTGCGAACAATTGCTCCGACATCTAATAGTCTGGGCATTGGTTTCGGAATCGCCGTGGGTCAACGTGGCATGCGACGGCGCATGTCAAAATCGAGTCGGAGCCCCGCTGGGCGATAACCAGGTGGCATCGTTCCAGAGGCAACACATTGCGCCACAACCAATGAAGGCCCCCACATATGCTTCTGATATGGTGGGGGCATTCCCAATATCTGGTAGAGGGCTGACGATGGCGTCAGAAAGAGTCCCAATAACCCGGGTCGTCGCCGAGTCTGGGAGGAATAAAATACGCGAATCTTCGGAGATCTAACCTCTTTGATCACTCAACTACCGAACTCGTGCTTCCGGGACTAGCCATTGGTTCCCTATTTTGACGAATGGCATGCCGAGTCAATGGAGGGAGCCAGCACAATGGGTAAACAAGTCCTCATGCTAACTGTTGGGCCCAGCTGGTCGGGCCAGAGGCTGTGTAAACACTGGGACTGGGATCGTGGTCATGATAAAGGCATAAAGAAAGGGGACAGAACTTCCCAATTCTTCCCTTTCAGACTAATCAATTCCATCCAAAACAACCATTAGAACCACTTCCCACACTCTTTTTGAAACCATGACAGCGGTAGAAAGCGTTTCCCCTTCTCAAAACCAGTCGAGGTTTTTCAACTACCCAGAGCCACGGGAAAGGTACGCCGCCTGCACACCACTTCCGTCTACAATGGCTAACACACATCAGCCCTGGCGTGCTATACAGCATGAAGAAAACCAATAATCCAGCCGTACGAGGACCCATACTTGTCATTCTTGCATTTCTGTAGGTACTCCGTCTCGGCAATGCCAGTCAGAACAACTGCGTTAACACCCGCATAGAGTAGAGTGGATTCATTTCGTGAGAAAGCTCCTCTGGCACAACGCCGGCTTCAGTTCATTACGCAAGATCCGAGGGCACGTGGAGTGCTACGAAGCCCGATACGACCCAGCCGTTATCCCCGTACCACATACCGACGTCTCGCATGACGAGAAGACCGCTACACCCAATTCTCTCATCCACAGCCTACCCAGGCCTCTTCAGCAGTCCGAGTACTACTCGGTAGCTGACCATCATGCCCTATACCTATCGGGGGAAATCACTCCCACGGATGTGGCACGGGCTCTGCTGCCTCTCATCCGGCGCGACATCTCACCACCAGGGAAGCATTCGCTAGCATGGATCAACACAAAAGTGGACTTTGTCTTGAAGGCGGCTGAAGATTCTACACTAAGGTACCGAGAAAAGCGATCGCTGGGCCCGCTGGACGGTGTCCCTGCCTCCATCAAGGATGACTTTGACCTGGATGGCTATCCCATGACGATGGGATCAAAGAGAGACTATGCCGGCAAGGCTGTGCAGCATGGCTCAATAACCAATTGGTCTGTCCGAAAGCTGCAAGATGCTGGAGTCATCATTCTTGGAAAGCTCACCATGCACGAATTTGGAATGGGTATATACACCCCAACACCCCACACGACTACCTCAGCCCTCTCAGTTTAGTTCCATCTCATATTATTTCCCTTGCTGACTTATTCCTTCAAGACACTACTGGATGCAACGTCCACTATGGCACACCCCGCAACCCATTCAACCCAGACTACTATCCGGGCGGCAGCTCGTCTGGCGCGGCATATGCGGTTGGAACTGGGCTGATTCCAATCGCCTTAGCTGGCGATGCCGGAGGAAGCATCCGCATCCCCGCCTCATACTGCTCGGTATTCGGTCTCAAGCCCACCCACGGGCGTCTCTCCTCCACCCCAACGCCAAACTGCGCGCCAACTTGCTGCGTACAGGGCCCAATGGCATCCGACATGTATTCCCTTGCTGCGGTGTATGATGCCATCGCACAGCCCCATCCCTCTTCCCAATTTCACCGAATCTATCGCGAACCCTCCAAGCCTCTCACGAGACTACTTGGAGTAGACGAAGCATGGTTTTCATGCGCGGACCGTGGCGTTCAAAGCCTAGTCAAGCGTATGATTAACAAGATGTGCGTAGAATACGGATACACGGTCGTGCCGATCAGTATGCCATTCACCTCAGAAGGTCAAGCATCGCATGCCATGACGGTGTTGGTGGACGCCGCCAGCTTGCTTCCTGATACTAGGAATATTTCCCCCCCTAATAAAATTCTACTCGCCGTTGGACGCACCACACCCGCAGAGGACTACCTTCTTGCACAGAAGCTCCGAAGCCTGCTGATGCACCACCTTTCACACCTATGGCGCGTCCACCCCGGGATGCTTATTATCACACCGACCACGGCGTGCGCAGGCTCGCCGATCCGTGGGGGCAGCAGCGAATTAAAATACGGTCTCCTCGACGGAGACCACACAATCGAGAGCATGGCCTACACATGGCTGGCCAACTTTTGCGGATTACCATCCATATCCGTGCCCGCCGGGTTTGTTGTTCCCGAGGGTCAGCAGGGAGCCGGCGAGGAGGTAGACGAAAAGACGAAAGATAAGATACCGATTGGAATCATGGCTACGGGAGAGTGGTGCAGCGAAAAGGCGCTGCTGGGGTTCGGAGCTGAAGCGGAGGTTATCGGCCGGTATCAGCGATGCAGACCACCGATTTGGGAAGATGTGGTGGCGCGAGCCAAGGTGGTGTCGAGTGAAACATGTGCAAATGAGAAAATATGATAGAATGTTAAATGCCAAAAGTAATGTCAATCTATAGATTTTATTTGTCAAACTGGTCCTTCAGAAGTAAGACGTTGTCGGACAAGACGAAGTGAAGCACGCTAGAGAAGGCAGACGAAAAGGAGCGGACGACACGGACACGGACACGGCGGACACGGAGCGGGCCTTGGCCAATCACAAGCCACCCTCAGCCGTTCCCTCCGTCCGCACATGAGGCCGCAATGGGGACGAGAAAGGATTGTCAGTCGAGTCGCCATTTTGTGATTATAAAAGCTATCGCCAGCCCTTCCTTGTATTTTGAACTTACCTGCAAGCCAGCATAGCTGCCAAATCCGACACCAAGACTTTTTCGAGTACCCAGTTTCTTGCTCTCTATTGGGAACACCAAGCAACCCTCCGTCCTACATATAAGTAGGTAGAGATGTAATTCTGCTCTGTACCATTGATGGATATCGATTGGTATGTTGCAGATAATCCCAACGAATCAAAGCACATAGAAACTGATCCTTGGACCATTGTTCTAGGGTTTTATGCATTCTACGCATTGAAGAGATTATGTCATTTCATTCAATCACGACTCTCCAGGTTCTGGAGCGACGGACAACGTCACCAAACGTCTTCTTGGTCATAATGAAAGGAGAGATATAATTTCGCTCTCGGGTCTTGGTTCAATGTTTGATTTGATTTACTGTCGCCTTCAGCTCGGCGAAGATGATCTCGTCCCTGGGGAGGAAGAGTCTCTCGCGCGTCTACCATCCCGGGCCGATATTGGGTTGCATCAGGCTAAACGGGATGACCCAAGGTCAACTAGTACCGTCTGTATGGTACCTTTCAAAAAGTCCAATTGGAGTATCGAGCACGTCCTTGCCGCACCACGTCGACGTCTTGCCGCAAAAGATGAAGTTAGAGAGGCCGAAAGGGTTCATGACCTTCATTACTTGAGCATTTCAAAGCCTGCTGGCACTTAGGTTTCATCTATGGTGCATCTCACAAGTCTCGGAATGAAGAACCGTGAGGAAGAAGGCGATGAAAGAAGTGACTTTGAGCACAGGGAAGAGGTCAAGTGACCAAGAAAAATCCACAAAGAGATCTGCTAAGAGTCTGGAAAATTCCGGACTGTTCAACCAGATAGCGACAAGTCCGCAAGGACAGATAGATTCGGCACATTAGGTCCAACTCACTAACCATGATGATGGAGAAATACGGCTTATACCGAGGGCATAAATATGTGAATTAACTAAATCATCGGGCTCTATAGCGACCCTTACCAGAAGATTTTCAATTCGAACCCACTCTTTTCTTCCCATTCCTTAAGAACCGTTGACGCCGAGGCTGTAGCATTGTGCCAATGCCCACCAGGCTGTTCTGCATGGCTTAGGGCAGTTTGGAGTAATCGCAATGAATGCGCGACACTGTTTGATAGTGAACACTAGTCAGTAGAAGCCAGGTCTCAGCTCAGCGCCTTCATACCCATAACCAGGGGCCAAGCAATGAACGTGGCCTAGATAGAGAGTATATCGCGTTCTGAACCCTTTGCCGGCCAGTTGAGTCTGACTTCATTTGCAATTTTGAATGCGGCAACCGTTGAGCGTTTTTGCTGTCAACCGCCATTCGCTCGGGCAACTCTTGTCGGTCCATTTCTTCGATGGCGGTCTCATGGAAGAATATTTCTGTCGCACAAAGATTCATGTGCAACGAGAAAGAAATCGGATCACTCTTCATGGCATTTGCATTTAGGTGGTTGTTTAACAATCCTGCTCTCTCGTTGAAAGATTTGATCAAGGTGTAGCGACTATCCCAGAATCCTCCTTTTCTGTCCTTTGCATCTTCTGGCAGCCGAGGGTGCCCAAAACACTGCAGAGCTAGCTCCACCATGAATATGCAGCCTGTATATGAGGACATGGAAGGGAAACTCTCAGGAGGAACTTTGCCAATCTCATAGAGAAAGGGCATCCAAGTTACCGTGAGGCCTGAGGCAAGTCGGCCAGGCGATGGCAGACGAATTTCAAAAGACTAGAAAATTGGAATGGTCAGATTTTATGCGGTAATATTCCAAACTTGAAATATACATACCCTTGCATCACCAAGATCACATGGCATGCCAGTTCGCGTGCTCACATAACTCTCTAAGATATACAGGCACCAGAAGGAGCGTCTACGTTCTTCTTGATCTCGTAGATCTATTGTCGGCGGGACATGTATTTGTAATTTAGAGCCTCTATTCACGAGGGATCCTTTTAGATCCATCATATGCAGCCCTAGAGTTTGTTGATAATCTGATAGTTTGACCAATTGTCATCCAAGCTCTTGTCAAACGGCGACTCGTAATCTCATACCGTATCACACACAGCAGCGCCTGAAAGAGATTCAAACTGATAATATCCTCTTCAAATTCATCTTTCTCACATAATTCGATGTATCTGCGTGCTATTTCGTAGCATTTGGGCCGTAAATGTGAATGCGAAGGGAGTAGTGTACTGCCTAGCAATGCCGTGGCATAACTAAGAGCTAGGACGGGTCGAGAACTTAGTTGAGAAGCAAACTCTGCAGAGAAGCGATCTTGATTTAGAAATGGCAGGGCTTCATATATAATTTCAAAATAAATTCTATGCAAAGCAGACAAATGCGTAGCTGACACAGAACCGCTGTCGGGGGTGCTGTCCCCCATATCCGCAGTTGGGTTAGGCATCATAGCAACTGGCGGGGCTGCCAAATTAGGAATAGAAATAGGAGACCAGTCCAGATCAATGTTTGTAAGAAATTCCATGCCATTTCTATATTCGCTGGAAATAGGCAAGTCGCTTAGGAAGTCCATATTGACATCTCGTATCATGGGAGAATTTGTCGAAACGCCGATGCTCGGAGTAGCCTCGATTCCATGCGCTGCGTTTTGGTCGCCAAATTGGAATTTCGGTATGGACGAGCGGCTATGCAGCTGCTGCCTATCGGGCACTTCGACACCGATGATGTTCGAGTTTGGATGCGAGTTTGCGACGACGGTAGGAGAGGCGGAGGATGTCGTGGTATTTACTGTCATAGAGAGGGGTTGTAGTGGTTGTGGTGCCGAGAGCTGTGCCTCAGCCCTTGCTAGCCTATCTTGAAGCTGGAGTAGCTAGTCCGGCAGCTCATCTCTCGATGTGTATCTCCGGCCATCGTAACCAGAGGCCTGTCCGAAGCGGGGGCACCGTCCACACTTGGGTTGGGCGCGATCGCACGTGGTTTTGCGAGAGCGACAAACGTCGCAAGCCTGACGAGCACAATGAGATGGCGTCACCAGGCGCGTTCGAGTTATCCCACCATCCATTTCGGAGTATGATTTTGTAGAGCTAGAAACCCACAAGGCACACGGTCGAGACACTTTACGGGGTGTCGAGCAGCTCCACGTTGCTCCCATGGTAGCCGCCAGATTCTCAATTGGGTTCAAGCGCAGGTTTATATCAGAAATATAAATAGGGTTCGAGCCGGAATATATCAGCGCCTTTGATTTCTTTGATCGGTAAGCAGTTGATTGTCTCGACGAGATGCTTCAGAACAGTCATGCTCCGGTGGTTATTTGGGTATGATGAAAATGCCCAGTTACCATCAGGCGCACCATGGCCGCTCTATGTGCCCTTCACCAAGTCGCAACACCAAAGAAACTCGACAATGAGGAGAGTAAGGTTTCTTAGCATCGACATTGATAGACTCATGCAGGGAAAAGTGGCAAAATACGTCGCTGTCATGTCGGTGTTTCAGTTCTAGATTCAGAATCACTCCAACATTTGGTTTTACATCCATCCAGGCTAGAAGATCCAGGAGCATTAGACGTGATTCAATCCTACATTAGGTTATCGAGGACGATAGCTATCTACAAAAGAAATCTGGGTTTTTATTTGGAAGCCCCGAAGCAATTTCGATCTCGAATTTCTAGATAAAATTTCAAGAACTGATACGTGTCCCACACTTTGTTCTTGTTTTCCACGTAGGGGATCAAGAGCTCGCAGTCTTACAAATGTTAACGATAAAGCCTTCTGTACTCATTATAGATACCGTCAAGACCGCACAACACTCGCTTCAACTATCATACAGATATATTCTACTCAGGTTATTTGAGGAGTTTGAAATTCCGTATCGTGAAATTCATGTTGCTGGAAATGATGCGCACTTCGCCCTTTGAGCTTTTCTCATGTGAGGGATGTGGAACACCAATTTGTCGAGAAAAAATACCTCGTTGGGTATCAATTTTCAGAATAGTTTCTGGAGCCCCGCTACGTCCGACAAGAGCAGTTGGAGGCTATGGAGGCCGAAACCCAAGAGGAACAAAGTAAAAAATTGGAGGAGAGAAACGGCAGATAAAATATCACCCCTTCAACCGAGCCAGGCTGATATCGCTTGATAATGAGAATAGAGCAAAGCTCGTACCTGAGAGTCACTCGGATAATCAAAACGCGGCTTATCATTCTTGGGCTATCGCCATTCTTCTACTTAGAATCGGGAAAACTGGTTCAGCATACAGACAGAAAACAATTTCTCTTCGTGCACATATTTTTTCTAACCTACGAATCATTTGATGACTTCTTGCTGCCCTAAAGACAAGTATTTTGTAGGCTTCAGCCCTGGTATCCGCACAAGTCTCCATGGCAGATCCAATTTGGAATCAGGCAAGATTCAAGTAGCGCCGAGACAATTTCTACGGAACTTGGATCGAGATGCACATCGCAATGCATGCCTTTACGGGTTCGGAATAATTAACGCAGAAGGGAGATGCTCCGACAGTGCAGATTTCATTGCAGATTACGGGCCTTGACACACATCTCCTCGATGTCACGAGAGTTGTGGGGTATCTCAAAGAGACAAAAAGTGGATTCACCGCTGAGGGTAGAAAGGCTTATGATCTCTAACACATACACGGATATCTGGCTGAACTGAATGTGGGTACTAGGACCGCGTAGTTACATTCATAGATAGGGGTGTCTTGGTGTGTTGAGTGTGTACGTCTATGGAGAAGGTTTGGATGCGCAGCGGAAGAGTGACGTCGACGTGGGTCGAGCTGACGATCTTAGGATGTGCAATATGCATTCGCTTTAACCACGGGACTGTCCGGGCATATTCACGGCGAGTTGTTGTGGGCTATATTCTAACAGCCTGTAAGACTCCGAAAGACGCTACAGGAATAGAGTACCAGGACAGGGATGACCCTGGCATCAACCTTCCCCTCACGAAGGGTATTCTCGTGATGTCAGTTTGCAACACATGAAACAGGACTACTGTGGGCTTTTTTCTAATCGGATACTTCGCCCAATTGAGTAACCATAACGGTTTTGTTATGCCTGTTCGTTTGGCTGATGATGGTAAGCAAGCATGATCCTGTGTAAGTCAGGTCTGTAGCCCGATTATCAAACTTTGCAGAGAATATATTTTTCCACATGCAAATCAAGCATAAAATCCATGAAGCTTTATGATACGGGAAATAGACGACTTCCTTGAATCTTCTCGCTGGTGACATCAATGTGAAAATACCATCGCTGAATTTGTTTGTGGATGCATCGCCATGGTCAATGGCTGCGAGTGCATGGATATTCAAAACGTGCTTGGCATCGCGTGCTCATTGCATGCATGCAGTCTGCATCGTACTTTTGTGCCTGCATGCGGTGGGTATTTTCAACATTCCAGCCGGTCATGGTTCTGCATGCATTTGTCGATCACTGCACAGGAATACGAGTCTTGTCTGAGGCAGTGACAACAGTCAACCCCCAGAACAAGCACCGTTAACCCAAGTCAATAACATTCCAACAGAGGTAGCACATGTTGATGGCAGCATGAATGACCATGCAAGGCCTAGATGCGTATACCCTTATTTATATGCTTTACGGGAATTCATGTCACCTTGTTGCCCATTGTGTCCTTTGTTTATCATGCCTGCCCCCTACTCGGTCGATTGTGGCAGTAAATGGCCGTGTGTTGCGGGAAAATAGCCGATCTGCTGGTCAAAGCGTGCAAGACACACGCTACGGGTTACACGGGCTGCCAGCATGCACCACGGAATGAAGGTGGTCAAGACTCTACCGGATAAATTACTTTTAATAGAATTCCGAAGCAGACCGGACCCGAATCAGATCATGACCACTTTCCTAATCTGCACATGTATGTTTTGATTTATAAGGTCATTTCATTTTAGCGGATTCCGTTTAGGTGCTGAGACGGCCCTGGGTTAGCAAATGTTCTAGAATGCTGCATCGAGCCATGGTGTGAAAGCCAGAAGGCGAGGTCCCACCGAGTCATCCGCGCGCCGCTCGGACCATCGGGTAATTAATCGTGAAATTGCTCCTGAAACCGCTGCAGACGCCACAGCACCGCACATGGCCCACGCCCTTACCCGCATCGCTCTCTGTCAAGTAAGGTGCAAATTAAGACTTCGGCTTCTTCGGGCTAGAGGGGCAGAGCAGGAGGGGGGTGAGGGTGGTGACCTGCACAAGGCGAAAATAGAGTGAGAAACAAAAAAAAAAAAAAAAACATCGGCAACAGGGTGCGAGGACCACCTGAAACCGCAAGATGGCTCTAGGGCCAGAAACACTGCGGAGCACGAGTCTTGACAATGCGCTCGCAAGGACGGCAGGGCAGGATGGGTTCATCAGATGGACCTTGCCCTTGGCCAGATGCACTCCACTCACAAGCCGAGCAGTCGAGTCGGCTTCGCTCCCCTGGAACAAGCACTCCCCATGCCCCAGGCTGGCCAGCCCCAAACGTGGCTCTATGGTTGGCGCTACAAGTGACGGAGACGGTTGAATCTCCAGACTTCGGAGACCTCGTCCGCTGCTGCCGATGACGCGTCGGAAACCGCGGCAATGTCGTCCAGTCTCACCGTCTCACGTCTAAATCCATCTTTACTTGCGATGGGGCACACATCCAGCAATTGGGTCCGCTACCCTACAGACAAGTTGACTTTTTTCAACAGCACCCGGATAAACTCGCTCGCCATGCGGGGAGCAGGCATAATTGCAAGGGGTTTCGATTCGGGTACTTTTATCTGATTCCCACGTTGGATTACAAGGAGCACAAGCCTGTTTGTGCCTGGCGACAGCTTGTTGATCTTCAGGCTACTAACCGCTACAGGGATTTTTTCGTACCAAAAGTTCGTTTACCTGTACCCGATGGTCACCTGAAAATAGACGGCTTGGGATTCAGATAAATTGTAAAAATACGCCGGCAATAGGCAGAAAGGAAATAGTGCAAGGCTAAGCGTAGAAACTTTATTGATTCAAGGGCTGTTCCTGGCAAGAGACAGATGATCTTGAACATGGTCCAGGGATCGCGATGAGACCGAGCACACGTGACTTCCGTGCGACACCACGATAATTCATCACACCGCGAGAAACCAGTCGCGTTAGCTCTCTCCCCTCGACGATCGTGTCAGGGTAGAGCTGCGATGCCATTTACTTTCTTCCGATTTGCTCGCAATACCCCGCCTTGCACCCGCACCATCGTTTGACTCGCAGCGATCCCCTAACCTGCAAAAAGATGGACACATCAAATGGTCTGCGTCTCGACAACAGTCACGCCGGGCATCCTTTCTTGCCAACGCACTTGAAGCAACTTCCTTCTGGACCCGGAAGCACAAGCTCGGAAGACCCGCTGGCAGGCGAGCCATCCTTCTCGCGGAGCCAGAGCCCACTCGTCCAGGCCCAGGCCGTTGCGGCAGACGCGCTGTTGAGCCCCCAGAGCAGCAGGTCGCGGATCGCCGTGGTGCTGAGCACATCGCCGGGCCCATCATCAGAGCCTCAGGTCAGCGCGGAGGCATCCAGGGTCTCTGCTCATTTCGACTCAGATCATGGGGGGACGCACGGTGCAGCAGAGGCCCCCACGCGCGACCGAGCAGGCGAGCAGCACAGTCCGAGCAAACCGCCGGCGTGTGTCCTGCCAGGGGGTGCATCGGCACCTCATGGTCGGGGCCGGGGGAGGCCCAGAGGCTCCAGAGAAGGCAGAGCAGGCCTTGCCAACAACGGGAACCCAACTGCCAAAGTCATCCAAGTCACGGCTGCGGCATCTCGGCAGGCCAGGCAGGTCAAGCCACGCCCGCCACCCACCGGATTCCCCAAACGTCGGGGACGGCCGCCCAAGCCACCGTCCCCACTGCCGAGGGAGATCTACTGCAAGCTCAGTCCTCCGTTTGTTGCCTTCCTGTGTGAGTGGCGTGGCTGTAGGGCCGAATTACACAACCTCGACACCTTGAGGCGGCATGTCTACATCGTCCACGGCGGTGGCGGCGCTGAAACCCGTCTGGCCTGCCGTTGGGGAAAGTGTGGTCGAAAGGAGGCGCCAGTCGAGTTTGAGAGCGAGGTGGCGTTTGAGAACCATGTGGAAGAGGCCCATCTAGTGCCCTTTGCATGGCACATCGGCGATGGGCCTAAAAATTCTAGCGGAACGCAAGCAAAGCCCAAAACGGATGTGGATACAGGCGATGGGATTCCGGACTACCTCAAGGACGAGAACGGGAACCAGGTCACGCCATCTATCAAGGATCAGGAGGTTGAGGATTTCATCACGTGGAGGAATAATCGTCGGCGACTGAAGGAGCTGCTCAATCGGCGAGACGAAAACCTGCCAGACGAAGAATCAACTGAGCCAGAGCGTGCTGGACCTATGCAACAATCTCATCTATAGCGACTGTCATGTTTTGAATTTCGCTCATTCTCGCGTGGCCCCTCGAATGCGACTAATCATCCGAGACGTGGATGAATATGCCACGACAATCTATCCATCAAATGGTTGACAGGCTAAGAAAATTTAGCACGGATGAGAAGGGGTGTATATTAGTGACATCTGACAAGAGTGAAAAAGTTGCACTTGAAAACTTAGACATGAAGAAATAATATTTTGCCATGCGCAAGTTTCTCTATTGGTTTTGGAGCCTCCCATAACTACAACTGATATGATTCAAAAAGAATAACACATCAACGTGCAAAAAGAGATTCAAGGAGTGCCATCCCGTCATAATTTGCTGCTTGATGCCATTTCTACCCTACACTATATAAGAAACCATGATTGGCTGGTGGCGCACGACTTTAGACCAATAACCAAGTTACCTTGAACCTGCAGCACTGACACAGGCTAAGAATCGAGGGCAATAATTTATGCGATATATGACAAAACATGGGAATTTGAAGCAGCTGTCAAGCATGTATTTTTCAGCTCCAAGCATCGCATCTTTTTTTGAAGTGAGCTGATGGATTGAGAAGTGATTCATCACAAGGTCTATTCTAGGCGATTACTATTCACACGCTGTACCAAACCTTCGGAGTTGCCTGACCGGCGCCTGAACTGGGCTACCCGGATCCAGTCAAGGCCACCGGCTGGGACACAAGTTCCCCAATAGTTTACGGTATAGTTAGCTCGCCCAGCGCCATCTTCACCGGATCACATCACATCATCGATCGCCACAGTACAACGGGCCCGGTGCCTGGGAATAATTTACCCGGCCATATGCATAGCGGAAAGATCTCATCAGGGTACGGGAAAAACAGAATGCAGCTTTTACTCTGAAACGGACCGATTGTAGATTGTCCCGGAGGATAGGTGCAGATCCCCGAGGAGCTGAGATCGCGATGCTGTCCCTTGGTCCTTGGGGATTGAGCAAGTACCATGATACGCCCCCCGACCCTGGCCAGCATGAGAGGGAGATAGAGTGCAGCAGCCATGTGTTGCGATGCTGCTCGTATTTCCAGGGTAGAATGATGGGTGGCGCCAGCCACGGATGTTTCGGAAGGGCCAAAAACTGGGGCGCGCTGAGGGACATCAAACGCACTTGGCTGAGGCCTTGGGGCAATGGCGGCATGGAATTTAGCGTACCGTAGATGACTTGGGTGTGCGCGCGAGCATTGACGGTGCTGGATGGGGGGCTTCGCTCGGCTGCCGGCTGCTAGCCTTACGGTCGAAACGAACTAAAACGTGGGAACGGACGCGGGATCGTGCACGCCCCAGAGGTGAGCTCTCTGCCCTTGCCCCTGAGCCAAGCCTGGGGTTTGTTTGGGGCACCACCACTACTACCACCCACCACCCACCACCACCACCACCACTACCACACACCCCGTGTTTTCTTGTTGGTCTTGTTCGACATAGCAAGCTTAAATTAGCACAGATCAAACAAAGGGGGGCCAATTCGGTCGACGGCCACAGGGTGCAGGGGTCGCTCTCTGCATTGGTGGGCCAGACCCCGTTTTGCATCTAGCTAAACCCGGCCTACTGAACTAGCACTCGACTCGCCGACCTGAACGTCCTGAACGCCAAAGCATCGTGGCAATCAATGCCGTGCAAGTGACACACGGATGCTCTGCCGACTTTCTCCCAAACAGGCATGGTTCAGCAGGTGGGAGGCAAAAATTAAGATGCCAAATATCTTAGGGCGCATTCTGGACTTGTCCAGAAGATGGCAGGCCAGATGAGTATATAACTTGGCTGGATATCCTCTCCATCAACGGATTCCTTCCTCCCTCACTCACTCACTCACTCCTCATCTTCCTCAATAGTAATTCTCTTTTTTCTTCAGTTCTTTCGCTTTGTTTCCAGCCCAATCGTTTTTATTCGCCTTCTACGAAATCTACCAAGTTTGGTCTACTGCTCGCTACTACTTACTACTTAACTACTTACTCCTCTACTAAACAACAACAACAACAACAACAACAACCTATTTCAATCGTTATTCCCACTTCACTCGTTTCAAAATGAAGTACAGATTCGTTTACGCTACCTCGATGCTGGCCGTCACCTCGGTCCAGGCCACTCTGTCTGCGACAGACGTTGCCGGCAAGATCGGTCAGGTTGCCGACCTCACTGGTGAGGTTTGCGATCTCACCGAGGGCCTTACCACCGCCAACGTTGACACCGATGGACCCGTGAGTGGACCCTGGGATACTGGACCGGGGCATAAAGTATAAACTAACAGTGCTTCTAGAAAATCATTGCTGAGGTCTCCGCCATAGTCAACGCTGTGACCGACCTTTCAGCAGACCTTAAGGTCCAGGTCAGCTCCGGTACTGTGGCCGGCGGCGACTACCTCAAGCGATCATACGGCTACGGTTCTTCTGGTGGCGACTCCAGCGGCTCTTCCAGCGGATACAGCCCTTCTGGCGGCGACTCTGGCGGCGACTCTAGCGGCTCATCCAGCGGATACGGAAACGGAGGTGCCAATGGTGGTGCCAGTGGTGCAGTCGGCGGCCACGCTGGACTCGGTGCTGGTGCTGGACTCGGTGCCGGTGCTGGTGTTGGTGCAGGTGCTGGTGTTGGTGCTCACGGAGGTCTGGGTGCCGGTGCTGGCCTTGGAGCTGGTGCTGGTCTCGGTCTCGGCGGCCACGCTGGACTCGGTGCCGGTGCTGGTCTTGGAGCCGGTGCCGGCCTTGGAGCTCACGGAGGTGTCGGCGCCGGCGGCCACCTTGGAGTTGGTGCTGGCCTCGGAGCTGGTGCTGGTCTCGGACTCGGTGGCCACGGCGGAGTCGGTGCTGGAGCCGGTCTTGGAGCCGGAGCCGGTGTCGGCGCCCACAGTGGTGTCGGCGCCGGCGGCAATACTGGCGGTAACGCTGGCGGCTACGGTGGTGGCAAGTCCAGCGGCTCTTCCAGCGGCTCTTCCAGCGGATACAGTCCTTCCGGCGGCTCCTCTAGCGGCTCGTCCAGCGGCTACGGTTACAAGGAGAAGCGCACCTGGATCGGTGCCGGAGCTGGTGCCCGTCTCGGCGCTGGAGTCGGTGCTGGTGCTGATGTCGACGGCCTTGTCGGCGCCGGTGCTGGGGTTGGTGCCAATGCTGGCGTAGATGCCGGTGTTGGAGCTGGCCTTGGAGCTGGTGATGACTCCTACGGTGATGACTACGGTTACAAGAAGGCCAAGCGCACTTTCGGCCTCTTTGGAGGTAGCTACGGCAACCCTGGCTACGGCAACTCTGGCTACGGTGGTAGCAGCGGCTCCGGCGGCGCTTACGGCTCTGGCGGCGCTTCCGGTGCTGGCAACGGCGGTGCCTACGGCGGCATCGGCGGTGGTGCTTCCGGTGGTGCTTCCAGCGGTATTGGTGCCCACGGTGGTGTTGGTGCCGGTGCTGGCCTCGGAGCTGGCGCTGGTGTCGGTGCCAACGGTGGTCTCGGAGCCCACGCTGGTCTCGGAGCTGGTGCTGGTGTAGGTGCCAACGGCGGCATCGGAGCCCACGCTGGTGTCGGTGCTGGTGCTGGCCTTGGAGCCGGTGCTGGTGCCAATGGCGGTGCCTATGGCGGCCTTGGTGGTGGTGCCTCTGGTGGTGTCGGTGCCGGTGCCCGTGGTGGTCTCGGCGGCGTCGGCGGCCTTCTTGGAGGTGCCTACGGCAAGCTCGGAAACCTGGGTGGCCTTCTCGGCGGTGGCTGGCTCGGAGGCCACGGCAACGGCGGCGCTTACGGCTCTGGCGGTGCTTCTGGTGGTGCCAACGGCGGTGCTTACGGCGGCATTGGTGGCCACGGAGGTGTAGGTGGCGGTGCCCACGGCGGTGCTGGCGGTGGTGTTACTGGTGGCGCTGGCGGCTCTGGCTCTGGCGGTGCTGGTGGCTCTGCCTCCGGAGGTGACTCTTCCGGTGTTACCCCTGGCGGTGGCTCGGGCTCGGGCTCCAACTCTGGCTCGGGCTCTTACAGCCCCGGCGGTGGTGATGACTCTGGTGATGATAATGGTGACGACTCCGGTGATGACTCTGGCGACGACTCTGGCGGTGACTCTGGCGGTGACTCTTCTGGTACCACCCCCGGCGGTGGCTCCGGCTCTGACTCGGGTTACGGCTCCACCCCCGGCGGCAGCTCCTCCGGCAGCACCCCCAGCGGCGGCTCTTCTGGTACCACTCCTGGTGGCTCTACTACTAGTAGCGCCCCCAGCAAGCCCAGCCCTACCTACGCTCCTGGAGGTGGTTCTTCTGGAACTACCCCTGGTGGCAGCTCTTCTCCCGGCGGCTCTGGTTCTACCCCCGGCGGTTCTGGTAGCACTCCTGGAGGCTCTGGCTCCACCCCCGGTGGCAGCTCCTCTGGCACCACTCCTGGCGGCTCTGGTAGCGGCAGCTACGGCAGCGCTCCTGGTGGCAGCTCTTCCTCTGGTTCTACCCCCGGTGGTTCCGGTTCTACTCCTGGTGGTTCTGGCTCTACTCCTGGTGGCTCTGGTACCACTCCTGGCGGCTCTACTACTAGCAGCGCCCCCAGCAAGCCTAGCCCTACCTACTCTCCTGGTGGTGGCTCTTCCTCTGGTTCCACTCCCGGCGGCTCTGGCTCTACTCCTGGCGGTTCCGGAAGCACCCCTGGTGGCTCTGGTTCTACCCCCGGTGGCAGCTCTTCCGGCACTACTCCCGGCGGTTCTGGTAGCGGTAGCTACGGCAGTGCCCCTGGTGGTGGCTCTTCCTCTGGCTCTACTCCTGGCAGCTCTACCACCAGCAGCACTCCCAGCAAGCCCAGCAACACTTACTCTCCCGGCGGTGGCTCCTCTGGTAGCACTCCTGGTGGCTCTGGCTCTACCCCCGGTGGCTCTGGTTCTACCCCCCCTGGTGGCTCTGGTTCTACTCCTGGTGGCAGCTCTTCCGGCACTACTCCCGGAGGTTCTGGTAGCGGCAGCTACGGCAGTGCCCCTGGTGGCGGCTCTTCCTCTGGCTCTACTCCTGGCGGCAGCTCCTCTGGCACTACCCCTGGTGGCGGCTCCTCTTCTGGCACCACTCCCGGCGGCTCTGGTACCCCTTCTGGCAGCTCCCCTAGCAAGCCCAGCAGTTCTTACTCTCCCGGTGGTGGTTCTTCAGGCACCACTCCTGGCGGCTCTGGCTCTACTCCTGGCGGCAGCTCGTCTGGTACTACCCCCAGCGGCTCTGGCAGTGGCAGCTATGGCAGCGCTCCCGGTGGCTCTTCTTCCGGCAGCAAGCCTTCCAGCGGCGGATCTTCTTCTGGCACCACTCCTAGCGGCTCTGGCTCTTACTCCCCTGGCGGTGGCTCTTCCTCCGGCACCACCCCCAGCGGTTCTGGCAGCGGCAGCTACGGCAGCAAGCCTTCCAACGGCGGATCCTCCTCTGGCACCACCCCTGGCGGCTCTGGCAGCCCTTACGGCTCTTACAGCCCTCCTAGCTACAAGCGCTCTTACGGTGCTGACGAGAGCAAGGTCTGCGACAGCCTCGAGGACCTCCTCGACGGCTCCATCAAGATCGCCGTCGCCGTCGATGCCAAGATTGACATCATCAAGGGCTCCCAGTACAAGGACGAGGTCAAGACTCTCATCAGCACCGCCAGGGACTCCGTCGAGGACTTCGGTGCCCAGATCCTTGTCGCTGCTCCTTCTTGCAAGTCGGGCAGCCAGCACAGCCTCGAGGAGGTCAAGCAGAAGCTCGACTCCTGCCTTACTAAGCTGAACTAAATTGTAATAAAAAGATCAGCGAGGGAAATGACTATTCGTTACTAAATTGCTTTCTGGGGATTATTATTATTTATTATCCCTTGAGGAGGGGATATGAGTGAGTCGGGGCATTGTTTGCCATGCACCCTTTTTGTAATCAGATCGACCTAGTTCTCAGGCAGAAAATCTATTATGTTTTAAAATTTGCAGTTCCATCCTTATGCTTCATCGTGATTTGTAAAATGTGCCCTTGCAATTGAATGTGACAGCAGAATATTTGTTGGTGTGGCTTGTCTTAAGCGGTCTGATTCAACCGAAGCACCCTTATGAGTGCCTGAGCCGACTCTGAGCAGTGGCTTAGTACTCTTCGAGTGATGACAGACAGAACTTCTGTTTCCTTCGACTTCGAAGAATACCTCAAATACGTCGCTAATGTCCAGAAATTAATAACAAGAGCACGGCTTCTCCATGACCCAAGTCTTACTCCTGGGGATGATGTTATATCCGGGGACTCATTCGAAAACTTTTGGCGCACCATGATATATAATCGGACTGGGGAAGATTCAAAAGGAGAAAGTCAACCCGAGAGTGTAGTAGGGTATTCCTTTGCGTATTGGTATGTACTGAGCAAGCTATACCTGTCCCGGAAATGAGAAATTCTTCCATGTGCTATTCTCACCGCCGCGTGTCGGTGGAACTGGGTCATCTATTCGTATCCGTTTTCGAGTTGACGCGTGGTGGTCACTCTTTCTCTATGAGAAGGTGTACGGATTGGGTGGCACCATCTACTGCTGGCCCTGGAGACAAGATTGCCATGTTTAAGGTTTGTAGAATCCCATTTGCGGTCAGGTACGTTCGCGAGAGTGATGCTTAGGAGTATATTGGTGGATGCTATGCCCATGGTTGTAGGGATGGCAAAATTTGGCGGTTTGATGATGGATTGGAATGGAAGTTTATGAAGTTTGTGTAGTCTTATTAGCATACGATCTTATATGTCTATTAACTCATTTCCGATTCTAAATATTCAAAAAATAATGATGCTGATGATAAGTCTGGTTTGGAAAAATCCATGATCAGAACTGCGCCAAGACTTATTCAATCTTTGTAAGCAAAGTCTGAGGTATCAAAGTCAAATCAAACAGCCCCTCGCGTATCTTCGGATCTTGGCATTTTCCCAAGCGTGTATTACCTCGTTTAGGCCATGGATCAATGATGTTGCGGTTATCTCGAACCGGTTGCTCGGTTGCTAGCGTCAACTTAAAGCTGGGATCGAGCATGTTGGAGTTAGTGCCATCCCACATCATTTGATGCCCCGACATGGGTGGGTTCCCCGCCGCCCTCGTCGATGAACGGGTTCCTGGCATCATTATATCCCGCAATTTCCCCCAGGACCGACCTTCAGCAACTCAGACGGCAAAGTGGAGCCCTGTTTCCCACTCTCCAGCTGTATTCATAGGCTGCCTTGGAGAGTTGACACCGCTGCGAAGTGGCCCCGGTTCCCACCTCGCAGAGGTTGGCCGAACAGCTAATGTTAAAGGGTGGGACGTTTGATCAACGGTAAAGATAGGCATAAAATACACTGCATAATAAGAATGACGACACTATAATAACGCCGATGATCCCTACGCTCTCCGACGATCCGGATTCTTTTTTTCCTTTTCTTTTTCTTCAGCCCTAGCTGGCAGTCGGGACGGTTATTTCGCGCGTGGTCAAGTGCGTGACAAAGCTAACCATGACCGTGATGCTTCAAACGCTGACTCTTGCGAGTCTGCTCGCCTCTCCCGTGACCGCCAGTTATGCCTTCTACGTGGGCAAGGACCTCACAGCCGACGGGAGCGTCCTAGTGGGCGGCACCGGCGAGGAAGTATCCAGCCATTGGCTGCAGCTGTTTGAGGAGAAGGACCACGCCGCCAACGAGACCATCACGGTGGGCGTGACCGAGGACGCCACCATCCCCGGCGAGCTCATCCAGATCCCGCAGGTCAACCACACCTTCCGCTACCTGAGCATGGAGTACTCGGACTTTGAGGGCTTCCCCGCGCCACTGACCAATGGCGGGTTGAACGAGAAGGGCGTCGCCGTCCGGGATGTGTGGGCGGACAACCGGCAGGAGCTGATTGACATGACGCCCACGCCGCAGCACGGCCTGCAGTACAGCGACCTTGCGCGCATCGTCATGGAGCGTGCCAGCACGGCGCGCGAGGGCGTCGAGATCATTGGCGACCTGATTGCCAAGTATGGCGAAGCAACCTACGGCGGCAACTCGCACCTGATTGCGGACAAGGACGAGGGCTGGGTGGTGTGGGAGATGGCGGGCGGTGCTGGGCTGTGGGCTGCGCAGCGTCTGGGCCCGGACGAGGTCAAGGTCCTGTACCCCGGATACATTGAGGACTTCCCCGTCGACTTTGCCGACAGCGAGAACTACATGGGCTCGGCCAACATTGTGTCGTTTGCGGAGGAGCAGGGCTGGTGGAGCGCCGACTCGGGCGAGCCCTTCAACATCTTCAACGTCTACGGGCCGCAGGACCCGCGGTACACGGCGCGCGACGGCGGGTACAAGTACATGTCGCAGGCGGCGCTGGAGAACACGACGCTGGCTATGGTGCCCGTTACAGAGGAGGACCTGATGCAGCGCGTGCGGGACCACCGCATCGCCGACGACGAGGCCGGCTACGGCCAGGTCGTCAGCCTGCGCGAGAGCGTCGACAGGGACCTCCTCCGCATCTGGGTTGCGCCCACCACCTCGGTGGCCTCGCCCTTTGTGCCGTGGTGGCTGGGCGTCGAGTCCATCCCGCCCGAGTTCGGCGAGCATCGGTACCTCACCACGGGCGCGTCCAGCAGCTTCCTCAACCCGGACTACCAGTACCAGGAGGCGTCCGTCTTTGCCGGCCGCGTCTTCAAGCGCATCCTGTACTACATGTGCAGCGCCCCCAACACGTACCTGTCCCTTGTGACCTCGGTCTTCACCAGCTTCGAGGCCGAGTCGCGTAAGCAGGTTTTCGGCTGGGTGGAGAAGAGCGCCGAAGTCCTGATTGCACAGGGCCAGCGGGATGCGGCCAAGGAGCTTTTGACCTTTTACTCGCACACGCGTGCGGCTGCGGCGCTGCAGATGGGTCGCACCATGGCCGAGTCGCTGGATGGGTACATCAAGATCACTGGGCAGTGGCGGAACCCCAACGGCAGCGAGATTAACGATGCTGGGGAGGGTGCTGAGACTGTTAACTGCTTAGTTGGCTTCGACCCTGACCAGCCTCCGAATAAGCAGAAGAGCGCGACGAGGAGGGGATTGGTCAAGCAATCTCCAATGGGCCGCAGAAGGCACATGGAACTGTAACATGTAGATAGAATGCATCATGAATGAACGGCGTCGGATCAGTTCCGTTCACCTGTCAATTAGAAGCCTACATTTCGCAAGATAACCCAATAAAAGGTATGCGGTGGCGATATCGCCATGTATCCAATATCTGTGACAGGAATATCAAGACCTTTGCAGAGTGAGCTATGGAAAAGGCGTTTCAAAGTAGAAACATGAAACACGAAAGAAATGCACTGTTTAGACGGAGCCACATTCGAGAAGATCTTTTTAAACGTACTAGATATTATTGAACATGAAATCGTGAAAATTAAACGGGACGTGACAAACCCTATTGGTATCATTTTTCCTTTGTCCCGTATCCACATAATGAAACTGAAGCTAACATGTACGAGGCAACCTATGTTCTCTGGGTATACCCATCCTGCAGTAACCGAATTTCCTTATTGCTCTGTTCATCACTGATAACCCCACGTATTTAAACATTACCAATCTGAATATTCGTTATCATAACCGTTATACTCGGTCATATCCGGGTAGTACGCTGTTGCCTTGGAACTCTTCTGATGGCGGGCTGATGACGCGAGGCCGCAGCAACTCATCAGCATCCGCCTCCTCTTGAGCCGCTAGTGCATCCTCAAAAGTTGGCAGGCCTGAAGATTCCGACTCTGGCTGGGGAAGTGATTCGACCATGACCTGGACGGGAACGGCCAAGTTAATCTTTGCATCCCCGAGAGTCAAGGCGACTTGAATCGTGTAAGTCCTTGAGATGAGGCAAGTGTGGAAGGTTGGTAGGAGAACGCGCTTGGATGATGGAAATTTGAGAGAGACTTGGAGCGAACTCTGGAGACTTGCAGGCATGTTGCCCTCGCTACGTCTTCGAGTTGATTCGCCTACTTCGCGTCTGTTGAGACCCACAGCGCTATCAGACTGGCGTCTGCCAGCTTCCTCAATCGTAGGAAGACTCGAAAAGGACCCGACAGATGACCTGTGTCCTCGCCAGTTGCTCTTATCAATCGCGGGCGTATCCAAAGTCGTAGCAGTAGAATAATTCATGTGCGCGATGCCCGTCAAGGCTCCTTGGTAATCTCCCATGTTTGGCATGTTTCCGATCGGCATGCGCGAAAACCATGTCGAAGCCTGCAGTTTTGCCGAGACCTGGTTCACCTCGGGCGGTACATCGCTACATGAGGAGGGGTCGAAGCGGAGTTTCACGTCGAGCGAAATATCCGATGACGCTGTTCCATCAGCCTTGACTCTGATCGGAGAGGGCTGGACTGCCGATGCAGTGATTCGTCCCTTTTTTCCTGCAAAAAGATGTTTTCGAATGCTGGCTGATTTTTCAAGGAGGTATCCCTTATCTTGGGTGGTGATGTTCAAGGGCGGATCTTCAATGGAGGCGGGGAGAACGTTGATGCGACAAGATGTTTCCAATAGAATTGATGGCTTTTCTCCGAGGTACGCCTCGCCCTCAATGTATCCCAAAATGAGGTATTCCACTCGAGCCATGACGGGCGCCATATCGTCCTTCTCCCAGGAACCCATGGAGGGAGGGGGTCTCACGTGCTGTTCAGCGACGTCATCTGATTGATTCTTGTGGCGGCAAGTGCTGAGGGTCAAGTGCTCGGGAATCACAAAGTTGAAGGAAATGTTGTAAGTTTGGCCGGCCTTGAAAACCCTCTGTGAAGGATACGAGGACTCTTCGATGGGCATCTTGAGCTTGAGAAACGTGTGGGAAGCCTCCTGGAGCATCTGGGCGATTTCAGACTGCGTCTTGGTGACGCCCAGCAGGATGATGGACACATCTGAAAAGGCAATGTCCCTCGTCGGGACAATGGCCAGCTCGCCAGATACGGGCGATCGCGAGGTATAGACTTTGGAGTTGTAGTGGTTTTTGAGTTTGATCTGGATTGGTGGCCCCGCCATGGAGTTGCGTCGCGAAAAGGAGAGCATGGAGCCAAGGTCGCTGGAGCTCGAGGGCGTGCTGTCGGTTCGTGAAGCTGGCCTGGTGCTGCGCCAGCGTCGGTGGAACTCCTCGTTGAGAATCTTCATGTTGATAGTTTAAATTGGGATGGGTGTTCAATTAATAGTCGTGGTGTCGAATGTGAGAGGGCGCGCGCACGGGTCAACCAGCTGTGATGGTGGTCTAAGCCATTCGATTGTCTGCAGGAAATGCGCAGTATCAAATACTGTTTCCTGATGTTGACTCAGATAGTTGACAATTGTCAGCGCGCAACCAAGCGTGGCCCCCACACTAGGAGTAGCCTCGTCGGGCACGAAGAAAAGAGCGGCGATGGCGTCTTGCTTCCGGTCGTCAATCGCGATTGTCAGATTTCGGAGGAAATTGCCAGCCCCGAAGTTTTGCAAAGGGAGGAGGCTTGACAGGCTAAAACTTGGTTGTGTGGTAGCGGCAGCTTACAAAGAGTTTGATCATGTAAGCGCCTGTTTTTGGTGGTGGTGGGCAACAAGTACATGTGATGACATTGGCAGCCGCTGTAATCTTGGTCCTGCGACGGGTAAATATTGTCCAAATGGCGGTATCATTTCGTCTCTGGTGACTGCTTTGCTTTTCCCAGCAATACCCGGTACCGGAGCCGAAATGGACGTCTGTGACCCAGGTTGTCTTTTGAAGGGCGTCGTGTTGGGCGCCATGTCGGTCCACTTGACCAGGACGTCTTGGCCCAGCGGGCATAGTACGATGCTAAGGCTCATTCTGGCGGCGTGGCGCTCTCTATGCCATCCTCTAGGCCCGTTTTATTGGATTGCGATTAGGACCAGGCCCATGCTGCTCTCGACGCCAGGGCCCTTTCCTCCCCCCAGCTCCTCTTCTCCACACTATCCCCAGGTGCTGGTTCTGCACCACAACAGTTGGTGGGGGCCATCATTCGCCACCAACAGTAAAAACGGAACAAACATCTAGAGTATGAGGAAATATTATTAATTGCCGTATCCAAATTAAGATTTTGGTTGCACAACAACGTCTCAAACAGTAAAATGCGCCACCGCCCACCGTCAGGTTGGCCACGCCGTTCTGCTCCCTTTGTAACGCCTCTCCACATGCGCAATGACCATTGTCAACACTAACATGTCATGTCTTTAAAAGGCGCGCCTAGTTTTTTTTCACGTCATCCCGTCACTCGCGGCCAGGTGGCTGCATTAGCCCTTACCCGTATTATAAACGGCGCTTGCTGAGGAGGTATTTCTCAGCGAGCGGAATTAATAAGAGTACACGTCTCCACGAACTGGTCGCAGGCATGACCACGCCCTTGGACGTAAGAGTCAGACGGGACGCGAAACCATGCCAAAACTTGACATTGCACCCTCCAGTCCGTCGCTCCTGACCGTTCCCAAACACTATTGGGTAACTCATGCGCTAAATTATCGGACTGTTCATCCGAGCGAGCCAAGAGGCCTTGGCCAAAACTATCGACAGAACGCATGAGACATACATTGGCTTGGCGTTCGTAGCTGGCTGACAACAGCAGCAACACCAGCTATGCGATCCAGCTAAAGCAGAGGAAATATCTCTGGCTACATTAAATTGCTCATTTCTCCTTGGAAATAAAACGGGAATCCGGATTGGCTACTGAAACTGATCATCTGCAATAGACTAAGTTCTGACTCATCCCCTACGCGGTGTGCCGAAATTGGAGGTGACCGACCATTTATTTCAACCAAGGCCCCGCGGAAAAGCACACTATGACTGAGCTATCCACCAACTTGCCGAATATAATTACCCGGGGTCTCCAGTGCCGAGGAAAACTCTTTTTTCTCGTCATTGAGTTTTGTGACGATGCTAATGCCATCCGTTAACGGCGCATCGTCCTTTTCTAACAATACAGTCACAGCCGAGTCCACTTCCTCCTCAGAACAAAGTTGTTAGTAAGTTTAGCGCAAAGCCTTTTCCCAGGAAGTCATCACCTAGACTTCGAGTCCTTCACCTGATGTGCTGCTAGTCAAATGCAACCTCCTGCATTGCAGCCAGCACTGCCCAAACAGCCATGAAACCTTGGCTGCATTCCTCGAAATGGAGTTATGATAAAGAGTTCTGAATTCCCCAATCACCTTTCGTTCATGTCCTCTCATTCAAGGGTGGCTATCCCAAGACCACGCCACTGCGCTCGGCTGCGTAAGCCAAGGCCTGCCCGCGCTGTGGTATCCGGTCATAAGGCCTGTTTTCGGCAGGCTGATTGATTGATCAATGCCACATACCGACCGCTGCATTATTGGTGGCATGTGCGATTTAGCCAAGTGCGGGGTTCAGGATACCGTTCCCTGTCGCCGCCAGCTTGGCACCGTTCGTTGGTGGTATTTTCTATCGATTGCGATAAGAATGATTGGTGTGACGTCCTGATGTGCTCATGGCGCCTCTTGGCTCGCATGCGACTCGACATTGGCATGGCAATATGTTATCTAAACCCTATCATATCCCGCCATTTCAAACCGTTTGTACCAGTTATTTTATGTTCTTTGTCACGTCTGATAAGGGGCCGTTTTCTGGATTTCAACGTCCGCGCTCCGGCTTCGGGCTTCCCGTTTTAGCCTCAAACGGATGACTTTTGCCACACGGTGCGATGCGCATTGGAGTCAATTTTCGTACTGGGAACAGCCGTCCGGTGTGAATATCTCCTGGAGATGAGTTTTATGGAACTGAAAATGTTCATAATTCGCCTTGCGGGGACTGAGGCGTTTCTTGGTTGTGGCCGCGAAGCACGATCGGTAGTATATTACTTTCTCAATGCCCATGAGTTCATGGCATCGAGTTCGACGACGGCGCTCTATCAGTTAGAGTAACAAGGAATTATTTCTGAGTACACTGATGATACTATAATTGAACTGGTTTAGAGGAGGTCTGTTGATTGTTTCGCTATTGTCTTATTCGTCAAAGTGAAACCTCGAGGAGACACCAAGTAACTAAAACAATAATGGCAAAAGACATTTCAATAAGCAAATAATAACTATAGACTTGATAGCTCAACAACCCAGGCCATACCTGATAATCGGCAGAATATCCTGACTTTGGCTTGAAGTGCGTCCATCTATCCCAGGGTCGGCCAAGTGTTTGACGTATGACGCATTAAACTTGATACCGCGATCTTAGCATCCAACCTTGTTGTGGACTTCCCAGTCTCTATGCGAATGACAGAAGTTTTTGGCAACCCATTGAAGCACGTAGACCGATTCGTCTTCGCAAGCATGGCAGAGCAATGCCTAGGCTGGAAATGATGCGGTCATAAACCGGCATCAAGATGCCGAGCAATCCCTGCCGTGCTACAACTCTGTAATCATCAAACTGTCACAACACCCAATTAGAATAAGTATGTGACGTCAAGACTTTACAGTTTATTTAATAGTATTATGTAATCTGATGCTACGTAAGGCGAAAGCTAGTAAATTGTGACGAAGAGTCTTCACCAGCGCCAACTGCCCAGCTTTTCGTCATATTGTAAGGCTTCGCCGAGTTTCAGGGCCCCGAAAGCATGTAACCCATCATACACAACCACTTTCTGCTGCATTCTCGAGTAATCTCTTTCGAGCATGGTTGGCCGAAACTGTGAGCCTGAGTTTGTGTCTCTCGCACTCGGCAATTGTACCAGCAACCGACTCTGACTAGCAACCCGGTAGACCGAAAATTGTCCCCGAAACTGTCCAGCGACAAGTTCCATTGCTTGCATCTAGTTCATCCATGTCCTGAAAATAAATATCATGACAAGGATAAACCCTGCTGCAGCTGATGTCTCCTAAGCGGCCGGACGTGCTTCTCAAATTACCCGTAAAGTTGCGAAAGGTGACGTTGGAGATTTCCATCTTGCTTGTGCCGCTGAATGACCCGTTATTTCCATTGTCTTGAGTGATGTATGGCCCGCGTTCAACATTTTCGAGATGAAAGTTTGAAAAGAGCAAGTTGCGAACTTTGCCCCATCCACCACCTCTTGGTTGGCCTTCGCTCTCGTATGATGTCTGAGGCACGAGGTATCCGACCCAGGTTTTTATATAAACGCTCCAGCGCATGTTCCAACTAGATCTAATCATCTGAGGGCAGTTTAGTTTCTGGCAGAAAGTACATGTTCAGCCTCACTCACATGGGCATTACTGATGGTGACGTTTTCAACCGAACTATCTTCCAAATACTGTCCGAGGCTGCCGATTGCGATGCCATTGCCTCCTTCACAAGTCACATTGCTAATATCAATGTTGTATGAACGTGGTTTAATTGAGATGCAATCATCGCCGCCACGGTATACAAAGTTAGTTAACGTGATGTTGTTCGCATCCATTGTGTCTGATAACAAATTGTTAGAATTTCGTCACTTTCAAGGTGCAAGGCAACTTAACTGAAGCCATCGGTGTTCTGGACCCAATTATAACCACTAGGCGCATTGGCAGAAAACGAGCTGCTTGTTAAATTGTGAAACTTCAAGTTTGTGCCGTTCATAATGTTAATTGTCCAGAACTGGGATTGTTTGACGAAGAAGTTGTCGACAGAAGAGTTTGAAATATTCCATAAGACGAAAGGCTGTTTATAGGTTACTACGTTCTGTTTGAAGCAATATGGGAGAACTTCAGACATACCATAGGACGACCCTCAGTTGACAAACCCTGGTCCTCATCATACCAGACCTCACCATTTCCATTGATCCCACCAGTGCCATGCCCATCAATGCGAATTTTCTCACCTGATAGGATGAATCCGGCACGGTGGTTTTGAAAAGCAATGTAATACGAAGAATTCCTCCAGTAGGAGGTGTCGTTTGAAAACTGCAAAAGGTTTAGCCGGCTAAAGACCGATTCTCATCAAGGTTACATACCAGCCACTGCCCTCGCCACTTTATTTTCACATCATTCAAGCTAACATGCAGCCTTTCGCCTATCCGGTAAACTTGATCTTCTGGGAAAACCACGGTAGCACTGGTGGAGCATTTCTCGAAAGCATCGAGAATATTGGGAACATCATTATTCTGATTTCCACGGGCCAGCACAGTACATGTCCTGGATCCTTTAGTCTCGGTGATCTTGACAAAATCTCCCAGAGTAATAGTTCCAGGACACAAATTCAAGATTAAAAAGAGGAATATCAGTAGTTTCTGCATCATTTTATGTCAGAGATTTGAAGAGTGAGGAATTGTTATTCTACACCGTAGCGGCCATAACGGGCTTACATTAAAATATCTAAAATATTTCATGAAAGATAGAAAGCTTTCACTCGGTCTGCTCGCGCGAAATGGAGAAATTAGGGTGTAATCTGAAAGAAATGATTGATGGGATATTATTGCGCTTCGCTGTTGATCGGCACGAGCTCTCAGAAATGCGGGGTGCGTGCTCCAATTCGGTGGACTCTCATCCGAAAGCGAGTACCAAGATGTGCCTAAAGTCACCATTCTCTCTCACCAAACCGAGATGGATAAATTTGTATGGGATTTAAGTGGAGATGGGGTTTTTAGAGTGCACTCCTTGAACACTCAATATTTCTGAAAAAGCAATGAACTCTCAAGTGGCAGGAATGGCTATAGATAATTAACTAGCTGGGAGTGATGTTGAAGCGATGAAACATTGGATTAATATATGCCGATACATTTTGTTCTACGTGCATCATGATAATTAAAAATGATTAACATCCTGGTTGATAGTTGCGAAGAATGCGCGCGAGGACATGGTGGCCCTCATCCTCAGCGATTTTAGCTGCTTCCTTACACCTTGATTTAATCATATCGATCTCCTTGTCATTTTCTAAAAGCAGACAGGAAACATCCATGTGCCCGTGGCGTGCCCCACTTTGAAGCGCCGTCCCTTTTATCCAGTTACCTCCACCTTCTATATTGGGCGGTGCTGCGGCATTGATTTCAGCCCCCCTTTCGATCAGCAATTTGACAATGTTGAAATTGCCTTCTGTTGCAGCTAGCTGTAAAGCTGTGACCTCTTGAAAACTTGGTGGGATGTGTATATGGGCACCATGATCGAGAAGCAATTGGACAACGTCTATGTTCCCACGAACGACAGCTGCTTGTAGTGGTCTGGAACCACAGGAAGGGCCACTTCGATAATTGACATCAGCACCGCTTTTGATCAAATCGAGTGCTAAATCGTCAACTCCATTATAGATTGCATGGAAGAGAATGGAGGGTTCATCATTGCAGCGTGCGCCGGCACCAGTGAGAAGTCTAATTATCTCCTTTCTCTCCTCTGAGACGATCGACTTGTAGACACCGAAGGCAAAATCAAGTGCTCTAAGGCCATTCTGAGAGGCGCTCTGGTTGACGTCAGCACCCGCTTCAAGAAGCAGCCGCACGACCGTTTGTCTAGAATGTGCCACAGCAACTTGGATCGGATACATCCCTGATGAATGCCTGGTACTCTTATCATGCAGTGGGATATTGACATTTGCGCCACGATTTATGAGCTTTTCCACGAATGAATCGCTCATACACCAACATGCCATGCTCAGAACACTTCTCGTATCAGGGTCCGCACCATGACAGAGCAGAAGAGAGCCAATTCTTTCCAGAATACTTTCTTGCTCTCCTTTTTCCTTCCGAAGATATGCCTTCGCCACTTTTGCAACAACCCAATACAGTGGAGGGGCGGCATCAGGGCCGTATTTATCCTCGCCCTCCATTCCCCCCGAAGGCTGATTGACATCAGCACCAGCTTGAAGAAGCTTCTTTGTCATGTAAAAGGCGTTACTCCAGGCTGCGATCGCAAGCGGTGTGAAATTGGCGTCTAAATGATTTGGGTTCGCACCATGCATCAATAGCTTATCAATGAGCGCAAGGTTACCCTCCCTCGCAGCAGTGCATAGGACAGTGTCTCCTTGGCTCACTTGATTAACATCTGCGCCTGCATCTAGCACCATCTGGATAACTTCAAAATCTCCACTTCGAGCAGCGGCCTCAAGAATCGTTCCTCTAACCTGAGGCAAGTTTCTTTCAGATTGTACCGCGTTGATGCTAACGCCTTGTTTCAAAAACTGCTCGACAGCTAGGGAATCGCCATTCGAAGCTGCAGCATAGAGACCAATCCAGTAAATGTCTCGAGATATTTGAGCACCCCAGCTAAGGAAACAAGCCAACATGCTTGGTTTTCCACTCATAGCTGCGGCCTCTAATAAAGTTGACCAATTTTCAGGGCTTGTGTCTGTCTCAATTTGGGCACCGCTATCAATAAGAAACTCAACCAATTCACAGTCTCCTATCTCTGCTGCTATTTGAAGTGCGGTCTTTCCATTTTCGGAAGAATGAGATGAGTCCAAATTGGCATTAAAGGCGATGAGAAGATTTGCCAGACGCATTCTGGTTTCAAAAACATCTAGCCCTGACTTTCGATGTCTCTGTTCTAGTGCGTCTTCTTTTAGGCCACAAGCTAATTGCAGCGGCGTCATTCCTAGCCCGTTGGGGTGATTGACCAATTTATTTGCACCTTGTTGGAGCAACAACCTCGTCAAATCAATGTTTCCGTTTCCCACTGATTCGTGCAGTATTGTCTGAAATCGCTCTCTTGAGGAAGACATCATATACTGGTAGATGTCAAACTCTTCTGACTTAAACGTAAGTGTTGGAATTTTCCCCCAAATTCTACTCCAATTCGTGGCGTGACTGACTATTGCTCCCGCCTCAAGAAGACGTTGGACCATATGGTGATTATTTCTCCGCGTGGCGATTTGAATCGGCGAAACAAAGGCCCCCCAATCCACACAAGCAAAGTGGTACAAAATGACACTTTTCCAGCCTTCTTTATGACCTTTGGCTGAGAATTTGCAAGCTCTTTCAAATGTGTGATCAAAAAAGGCCTTGGCTGAATTTTCTAGCGCATCAAACATGTTGACTTGGGCCTCTTCTTGGAGTAAAAGCTCAACCATTTCCAAATCATTTTTGGTGGCCGCAAGCCGAAGCGCACTTCCAGAGATAAACGATACGTTATTCACGGGTGCTCCATTTTCTAATAGCATTCGGGCAATGTTGATATTTTGTACCTCGATGGTTTTCATCAGGAGCGTCTTCTGAGGAAGTTTCCGCGCAAACAATGTATAAATTTCGGCCCATTCCTCGTAACGATCAATCTTATAAACCTCAAAATCATGAAAGAGGTGAGTGTCTGCGTTGGATTCCACCAGAACTTGGGCAATCTGGAAATCTCCTTGTTTTGCAGAGATAGCCAGTTCAAGAGGGGTGATCGGCATGTTGGGAGACACGGCATTTGGATTGGCACCGTGCCTAAGAAGGAGTTTGCAAATATGAACATTTCCTTGGATCACAGCCATCTGAAGTGGGGTGATCGTGCCGTCAAGTCCAAAAAGAACAGGGTAAAAAACATCGTTGATTTCGAAACGGCTAGCTTCATATACATTGTTGTTGCAATTAGGGTCAATACCGAATATCAGCAAAAACGAAACCAAGTCTTCCACTTCAAGATTTATAGCGCTTATCAAGAGGCGAATCAAAAATACTTCCGTAGTTGGGTTGTATTCTCGTCTTTGTTGATCAAGAAACTTGCCAAAGAATGGCAAAATCCCACTATCGAGCATCCAGCTCAAGAATTTGTCCATGTTAAAAAGCCCCATATTGTTGTTGGCACATTGATAGATGCAAAATTGAATCAAGAGAAAGAACGGTTCTTTTGAAACGAGATGGTGATGCATGCTGGATTTCGAGGGTAAAGTCTTCTCAAGGCGACCCAATATAAGGGAAACAAAATCGCTGTAATCATTTCCAGGAAGGTCTATAAGTTTTCTGAGAAGGCTTCTTGCATTTTGCAGCGAAATATCTGCGTTTGAGTAATAGATGAGTGGTGAATCGGACAAATTGTCCCAATTCAACGTAGGAATAAATTCGTGTATTGCAGAGAGCACTAGATAAATTATCAGTCGCTAGTCCGACAAATTTGACATTAGATTTCTTACAGCGACAGTTGAAGCTATCCTGAAATTGAAACCACGGTATACTACTGACGTATATCTTGATTCTTGGCTCTGGAGAAGGTGTGCGTAATACGAGGCCTCGAGTAGACAAGGGCGTTGGAGCAGCTTTCCAGTGTTATTCATAAATCTTAGATGTAATTTTGGATACAGCTTGATGGCTTACTTGCTTCAAAAAAGGCTTGCGGCTGAGTTTTGTGTCTGGCAAGCCCGCGCTTCTGTTTCTCCTGATTGACACGTTGCCCATTAAGGTGGATTTCGGTCTCTTTATGAAGCAGCTTTCTCCTATAGACCAGCTGCCATTCTATTTTCTTCAGGTTTTTGGAAAATTGCCATAATTCCAATCTTCGAATATACTCTCTCTTCCTAAATAATTATTTAGCTTAGGCCAGAATATCTAGTTACTGTACTCACGTTGCATCAAACTTGTGATTGGTCTGCATAAGCTGCATCGTGTTTCCTAGGCTTTGATTTTGGATGACATAATAGTCGTAGATGTGTTGCTTGTGAGACTCCCACACATCTGCAGGCTTTTTCGGCTGTCTGGGCATATTGAGCGGAATAAATGTGGTGTTCTTTTGTATATGAGGGGTGATCGGTTGCAATTGGGTATTATTGAAGGTGCGAAGGCAAATTGATGAAAGGGATGGGCAGGTTCGGGATTATATAAAGACGGCTGCTAGTCCTACCCGCGCCTGGTCAAGCCTCGCTCATCGAAATTCCCTAATGACTAACCTCAGATTCTATGAGGCGTCCAATAGCAGGCTCAGATTGCTACATCACGAAATTCCCTTTCACATGGTTGCCTCTCTACGTCAGCACATGCAGATCTCACCAATAAGTGATCCCCTTCCCATGCCATGGCACGTTAGCGTAGCAGTCGGCTGATGGGTGTGCGCAAATTCCTTCTGGGTGCACTCAAATATTTTAGGTCTCACTGTGCATGAAATGCATGAGAAGTAGCACTGAGGCATATTGGAATGATTTGCCCCACCGGGATCCTAATGGTCTGAGAGAATCTTAGCCTTCAGCGACATGCTCCGCCCCTAGCACACCATCACAAAATACCCCAATTTCCCACCATTATTGAATAACATAACAAGTTAATAGTTTGGTGCGAGGTCAATCCCACCGATGGACTGAAAAGTCTATCTATTCCACGGGAAACCGTGTTGGGCTGTTCCTATTCTCAAAGGAACTCAAAAAAATTGATCTCAATTTGAGTCACCAACGGCGTCGCGGGTTTTCCGCTGTCCGATGGCGTGTTTCGGAATTACTACTACCAACAGTCTGAGTTCAAGAGCAACTCCGATCTTACAATCATTGGCACAGTTTCTGCGAGCATCTACTTCTTGGGAGCCCCTCTTGTTACATACACCCTTGGCGAAGCGATTTCAGCAATGGCAACGCCACATGATTGTCGTCGGCTGGGCTGGATGCGTGGTCTCACTTGTTATTGCGTCGTTCATGACGAGCATGTCTGGTCTAATCGCGACCCAGGGAGTCTTGTACGGCATGAATTCCTCTTGCTGTATTTTCCTGTGTTGAGTATGGTGAATGAATGGTTCGTGTATTTGCCCTTATCTATGGAGGCTTTGCTAGTGCCTTCCCCTTATCTTGGGCCAGGTTTGCTTCAATCCTCTCAGAAGACCCTGGACCCGTCTGTAGCCTTATGGCCTTTGAGAATGGAATTGCAAACTTTGCAACCAGACCCATCACGGCATCACTACTCACACGACCTGTAGGCTCTGGATACGCCATGGGTAGACTCGAACCCCTGGTCATCTTCATGGGGTCTCTAATGTTTTGTTCTTCCATGGCCATCTTCTGCTGGCCTCTTCAGCGTCACGCAAGATGAGACGGCAAGAGCAGGTTGATATGAAAAAATAGCGGACAGACTGTTTGCTTCAATTGATTGAAGGTTCACTGTGTGTAAATTTGTGAAGGTAAAGAGAGTGACAGTTCAATGAGCTACAAAACGCAAATCATGAGCGGCGGAAATGATGGGAGGGAAAGAGATATAGATGAAGTTTTTATATTTATTGGAGTTGCGTGATAAACAGAAACCTTCTATTTAGCAGACCGCTTACCCTGGTCCACATTCATGGCGGACGGAGAGACACGAATAATCCACCCTCGGCTAATTATCCTCAATTTCAAGAACATGCTCGATTTTCAGCCCATCGTAATCGAGATTGATCAACAATGGCTCGCGTAAGGTGGCAGATTGCCGAGATGATCGGAGGCTAGCAATGTCTCGTTAATATTTCTCAGCCGCGATAGATGATGGCACCGCGATCGGCACCAGTTCCAATCCACTTGACCTACTCCCTGTTAGTAATCGTCATTCGGCTGAGAAGGACGCCAAAAGCTAATTCCACGGTGGTATCATTCTAAAACCAATGTATGATTGAATGAAATCTTACCTTGAGCCCAACGAACTTTTCGATGTACTAAATTCGGTCAGGTACGACATGTTACAGGTGGGTCATTTTACTCACGTCGACGAAGGCGCGTGCTTCCTTGGGCAGGTCAAAGAAGGTTCGCGCCTCTTTGGCCGACTTGGTCCAGCCTGGAAGCTCATGGTAGATAGGCTCAACACGTTCAAGTTGGCTGATGGTGGTGGGGAACGAAGGCAGTTCCTACAATATTTAGCGAGATTCTGCAGACAAAGGTATGAGCTGAATTACCTCGCCAGTCTCCTTATCCTTGTATCTAATGGCAATTTTGATGGTTGGGAAAGAATCAAAAGCATTGATCTGTTCTTGTAAGCGATAAAAGATTTTGCAATACATAGATAATTACAAACCTTGTTCAAGCTGAGCGATGTGTAGTTGTTGACATGCTGAAATTGTAAGTAAAGGCATGTGACGCTGAGGATGCAGTGGAACACGAACCGCGTTGTGCTTCACAATAACGAGGTCTAAATAAGCTCAAGTTAATCACCGAGTACCACTTTGAGAATTGAGGTGATGCCCTTCTCGGCTCGTCGCGGCGATCGTATTACTCACCCAGCCTATATTGTGTTAGTGACCTGCCAATTTGAGTCAACCCCGGAGTGTTTTTTTCATCTTACCAACCAAACCGATGCTTCCTGTCATCCGGTAGTGCCTGAGGTTCAATTTAGCAAAAGTCATCCACTGCTCCATCCACAGTGACATACCACTTCTTTATTGGTCTCCTCCAACTTTGCAGCAACTCTTCGGGGGTGGTCAGTTTTGGTCTAGAAACGATAGCAAGCAGGCAGCCTTACTCTCCAGTTACTTCGGTTACAAAGGGTTCCTAAAGTTTCGTTAGGCGATTAATTCTACTAGTCCATGGCGGAAATGAGATGCCCACCTCGCCAATCTTGGTGGTATAAGCCTTCAGCACACTACACCATGTTAGTCTCGTTGGGGTAAACAAAATCACGCGGCAAGGAAATAATTGGCGAGCTTTCATTTCCATCATGCTTCGTTAACCTCTTGAAGAAGAAAAAAATAAGCAACGCACCCGACGATTTCCTTAACCTTGGTTGGGTTCAGAGACAGGCCCGTGAAGACACCACCCAGGCCCGTAGTCGAAGGCGTCACATACGGGTACTAAAAATAGACGAGGCCCATGGTTAGCTCAGATCCATCGTGCATGCAGCACTGAACTAACCGTTCCATAATTGGCCCCCTCGACAAGGATAGGCGCATCACTGTCCTGGATCTGCTTCAGAAGGGAAATATCATCCACAGCGTACTGCGCGAGCTGGGGTCGATACTCTTCAAACCTCTTGAGCTCATCTTCCACGTCATACTGCAGGAGATCACCGAAGCGCTTCTTGTATGCTGCCGTCAGCTGGCGAAGCTTTGTGTCAAAAAGCTCGGGGTCGAAGACGTCTGCCAATTTGATTGCGCTTCTGGCAGCCGCCGTGCCGGTTCTAGTGGAAGAGAGCTCAGCATCTTCCAGAGCATCGACCGCGGTGTGAAGATCCAGGTGGACATTGACTCGCTCGGAGACAAGGATTCGCTCCTGAGCAGCCTGCAGGTACTTCTTCGGAAGCTCTTCCAAGTCTTTGATAAAGGTTGGGACATGAAAAAGCACACCTGAACCAATCAGGAACAGAGCCTGGGGTGATACTAAGCCACTAGGCAGGAGGTTAAGGCTAGAGAGTGTCAATCACGGCGCTAGCAGGTTTGTGGTGCCAGAATCCTAACCCGTTTGAATCATTGCTGCCAAGATTGTTAGGGTTTACAGATGTTTTTTTTTTATGTGAAACAAGTTTCATATACTCACGAGCTGGAATGCTCTCCGATGTATCCGCCCTATATTCGGCTCAGTAAAAGGAATCCATGACGGGGAGGCGTGACGCACAGCAGCACGGGTAATGAGGGATGCCTTTGGGGCGAGCGCATCAATCAGCTTTGCTTTCTGCTGGAGATTAGCATATCTTTTCCCTTAATTTTATTTCCTTTTTTTTTTCTCTCTCGCCACGTGAGAATATTTTCTTTTTCGGTGACATGCCCCATTTGGTGGCACTGGTGTAGTTGCCAATGGCGTGGACAGCCGAAATCGGTACTAAGAGAAAACGGGCGGGAGGCTTGGGCCAGCGGGCAATGGGCAGTTGAGAAAGTTACGTACACCTTCATCACCTATTGAAGCCTTTTGGTCAGCAGGCTGGGCGGGAAATGATGCGTGCGGCCTATGAGAGCGGCGGGTTTGCGACAGTTTGCGACATGGCCATGCAAGCCGCAAGCCCGCTTTGACCGGCGAGGGCGAGTGTGGGCGTGGGATGGAGGGGAGGAGGGCATGGACGAGGAGGGGGTCACATACCCAGCTGGGCGCCGAGAACAATGGTGGCCATGGTGGTGCGGCAGGGTCGAGAACGCACGAAGCAGATGAGACAGGCGAGATTTGTTGGAGTCTTTCTTGAGGCGCGAATTTTATCACGACGACGAACTCGTCCATCATCACGGAGCCAAGCCTAGCACGACAGCGTCCAAACCCCACTGCTCGCGCTGACACCATCGGCCGTCGTGGCAATTGGGGCGGGCTGCTCACCGGTGGGGCACGTCAGTCTTAGTCTCGTCGTCGCCCCGTCACGTTACCTTGCTTTTTCGATTGATGGCCTTGATCTTGGTGGGCTGACCACAGGCGTGCCCATCACCACATTGGGCCCAGCGCAAGCCGCCTTGCATGTCATTGTTTTCTCCTTTCAACATGGCGCATCTGACATTGATATGCGCTGTGGTTGGCAATGGGCCGGCATCCCTTGCCTGTCAAGCCACTGATTGTCGGGCCCGCCGCAATTGGCACGCCACGTTGAGAATGCCCCGACCGAGCCGTGTAAGAGTGCCCTCCATCACGTCCTCCCATCCATCCGATCTGTCGCATGCATCTCTTTCTCCTTTTTTCTTGGTCGCTCAACACGTTGGGATGGACACGTCGTGATGCGTGAATGGCAAGCGTCAAAGCACCCAACGCAGCCATGACCCATCGTCGTTAAAGCCACAATTAAGGTTGTCCCCAAACAATGGCCCCGGGGCCTTCTCTCCCGCGTCACACAGCATGGCATGGCTGCATATCCCACAGCAATAGTCTTGGATAGCGTGCGCACTCTCAAACATCCTGCGCCCTAAAAAGAAATTCACTTTCCAGGCTGCGTCTCGCCAATCAGTCGTGCCATTGCTCCGATATGTGTTTTCTCGAGAAAAGAGAAAAGAATCGGCAGCCGTGCCCCAAATCCAGACCGCCGCCGCTCATCGAGATAGCCGGCCAGCCAGCCAATTTGCCTCAGTTGATACATCATATGCATGTCCCAACTGGATGCATCCCTTCGAGACAAAATCGTTTCCCATCATAGGCCCTCAGGACGCCCCCGACCTCCCATTAGTTGGCAGCAGAGGACCCCCGCATGGCAGCGCTTCCTTTTGGATCTGCCGGGCCTGGATTCCTCCGCCACATATGCACGCTGCGAGAGCCTGGTTGGTCGGCTTTCCTCGCCGCGAAAAAGTTGTGAAGCTGCGTGTACATAAGGATATGATATGCCGACCAGATTTTTTTTTTCCTCTCTCAGCCGAGCAGTTTCACTCAATCATCTGTTTCCCCCTTCATTGCGCCCCCTCCCCCCTTCTTCTTCAACGCATTGAGTCCACATGGAATCCCCCGTGTCCCCAGCCCACCATGATCTCACCCAGGACACACCGGATACCCCTGAGTCGCCCAAAGCAGCAAGTCGCGGCTACAAGGATATCGACAGCCGTCGCAGCGTCATCGAGGTCCTGTACTGGGATGAGAGCCGCGAGCTAAGAGAAGTCATGAAAATTATGTCGTCCCGTCATCAATTTGAAGCCAGGTAACACCCCCAACATGCTTGCAATTGCTTGATCACATCCCACTCACACAATGCGTTTTTTACGCCCAGTTCACGGGTGTACAGAACCGCCTTTAGACGCTGGGGCCTGAAGAAAAACCTCATGGCCCAAGACATGCACCACATGGCTCGCATCTGCAAAAGACGCCGCGACGATGGGAAGGATACCCAATTCTCCGTCCACAAGCGAACGGTTTCTTGTAGCAAAGTTGACTGCTGGGTGAAAAAGAACGGCTTTGAGATCCCTCCAGATTCGTTAAAAACCCCTCCGGGCCGCTGCACACCCCCCAGCATCAAGTACGGGACTCCTCCCCCAGATGCCAACAGCGTCCCTCCCACTCCCCGGACACAAAGGACTACAGATACAGCAAGCCCGGTCGACATGCAAACACCCGCTTCCGGATCAGTGGAAATGAATGCCCTCAATGCCGATGGCTCTTACGCGGGCAGTCAGGCCAACACCCGCTCGACGTGGACGGCTGTGAACTTGCCCAGCAAACCGGCGATAATACCCTCCACACCCAAGACCAACCACGCTCCGCACCAGCAGAACGGCTACATCACACCGACGCAGAATGCATCGTTACATTTCCCACCAATTTTAGCGCCGGAGCAAAGCTCAATTGAGCCATCCCACACACGTACAACCCAGCCCTCAGATGCGAGGAGCCCCATGTCCCGCTTGGCCCCGAGCATGACGGAGCATGCTTCCCCCGCTCAGCCTTTGACATCCATCATGCCACGTCCCAGGAGGGGCCAAGGCCGCGGAAGGACTTGGGCCCAAATCACAATTGGAGATTCGGACCCCGTGTCAGAAAGCGACCATGCCTCACCTTACTCATACGCGACCGCCTCGCCCAGAACAATTGATACCGTAGAAGATCGCCCGCCTGGATCGAGTCCTGCCCTGAATCAAATCGCCCCTGCTCCCGGTGCATCTCATCTACGTACATCGTCATCGTCCGATAACTCGTTCAGACGCTTCATCGAGTTGGGCGAGTCTCTGCGGGCTGCAGCGGACAGTGGGGACCTCGAGCGCGTCAAGGAGCTCCTGACAAGTACAAATGTAGAGGTGAACTTCACTTCCAGGGACGGGAAAACGGCTCTGCACAGTGCCGTAGATTCAGAAGACATGGACATGATGCAAGTTCTCCTGGCGGCAAGCGAAGACCGGAGCCGTGACAGTGACTGGCGCCGAAGGGCCGACATTTTCCAGGCCGCCATCAATGCAGACAAGGCTCAGTCCGTGGGTCTTCTCACGCTCTCATTCATGAAGCACACGGGCGGAGTAGACCAGCAGCAGAGAGAAGAGACGATAATCAGTGCAATGAAGTATGCCATGACCATGAACCGTACGGAATGTCTCAAAAGGATCGTGCAATGCGCCAGGCAGCACCAGGGATTTCCTTGGCACTACCCCGTGTACTTCGCAGTTACTGGGGGTTTCCTGGAGTCGCTTCGGACCTTTGTCAACCACGGAGTGGACATCGACATTCCCATGGAGTACGACGACTACCCACTGCACACGGCCATTTGGCAGCATAAAAACTCGCCCATTGCAAGCCAGCTGATGGAGTTTTTAAAGAACCGAGTTTCGCTCCATCGGCGGGACAAGGAAGGCCGCGAGCCCATCCACGTGGCCGCGTTTCTCGGCCACGACGAGGCTCTGAAGCTCCTCCTGGAGTGCCAGGTCGACCCCAACGTCAAGTCCGCCAACGGGTGCACCGCCTTCCGATACCTGCAAATGGGACCCAAGTCGGACCAAACGCAGACCTGCGCGGTCTACCTGGCGCAGGCGGGCGCCGACCCAAACACAAGGAACACCAACGGCAACACGCTACTGCACTATAACCCCAGATTTGCTGCCGTCCTGGTCCCGGTTGGTGCCAACCCCAACGCGCTAAACCTGGAGCATGAGACACCGCTCATCTGGGCGGCGCTCCTCGGAGATGCAGAGGGCATCCGCCAGCTGCTGGCTGCGGGCGCGGACCCAAACCTCCAGGACATGCGCGGGCAGACGGCCCTCTTCAAGGCGGCGGAGAGGGGCTTCCCGCCCATCGTGCAGCAGCTGCTCGACGGCAAAGCCGACCCAAACATCCAGGACAGGATGGGCAACACGGCGCTGCACCAGGCGTCCAAATTGGTCCACGGCGCCGAGAGCAGGCGTCTGCTGCTCAACGGCGGGGCCAGTCCCGACGTTGAAAACAGCTTGGGCAACACACCCAACATGTTTTGGGAGGGGCAGGCAGAGACGCTGCGACAGCGGTATAATACTTTTACGGAATCTTCTGAAGGTCACGACGATAAGGAATAACGGAGGGTAGGAGGAAAACAAAAGGAACCAAGATTATTAGATTTTTTTAATTCTCGTCACCGAGAGAGGGGTGGGGGGGCCGCTCTGGGAGCTTGCCCGGGCGCATACATCATTTATTATTAGGGTACCCCCAGGGCTTATCGGATGGGGTTTACAGTGGGCTCTCTAGGTAGTTTGTCAGGCAGAGAGGTCCCATATTCCGGCAGGCAAACAGGGAGGCAGGCAGGCGGGTGGTTTTTTTCTTTTTTTCTCCTCAGCTTGATCCGGGCTCCTCCGGTATCACCACCAAAAACGAGTTTCATGGGAAGGGATAAGCAGCAACAAAAAAAAAAAAAAAAAAAAAAAAAAAAGGAAGAACAGGGAACGAAAGAAAAGAGAACAACCGGTTTCACTCCTTTCAGAAATTACCTCAAATGCATCATATGTTTGCAATGCCGCAATGGACGGGCCGTGAAAAAACTGACCTGTCGACTTTTGCCTGGCCTAGCCAGCGTGAACGCACGGAGCAATAGTTCGCCCAGTTGGATCGCATATAATTCCACCAGCCACCGTTAGGCAACCAGAATGCAACATGGCAATTTCAAATCCCCCCCGTCCTTCCCGTCGTCGGGATTTCTTTCCTTGAACCGTTTCCACTCTTTTTTTTTTTCGTTTTATTTCCGTGTTTGCTCTCGCGGGGTGAGAAGGGCCGGCCAGAAGTAACAAAACCAGGGCCACCCGTCTCGTCATTCCCACCTTGCACTCAGCGGCCCAGAGGTTCCAATCATCCTCCTCCCGTCAGCAGGCCCTTGTTGATTCAAATCACAGGGCCAAACAACGCCTTCGACAAGGTCTCTGACGATCGCGCAAGGCTGCCTGAGACACAGGCCTAGGTCCCCGAGACCTTTGATAAGTGAGGCCGGCCTGTGGATCGCCAAGATGACCTTTCCCCTGCTCTACGGCCGCGACGTAGATGCCACCGACCCGGCCGATTTCGTCCCCCGCGAGCAGTACAGCATGCTTCGGTAGAAGCAAGACGCCGAGTGCAAACACATGATGTGGAGGAGGATGCTTTTTTGTTGACAATCAAAAATAGGTTGTGCTTGAGACTGACGCTTCTTTACCTCTGATCGGATAGTATCGACAGCTCCGGCATCACCTTCGATCACCTCGTTCCGTCCGCCGAAGAGGACCCAGAGGTCCTCATGATAAATACCTTTGACACAAACGGCTTTGACCTCGACTTTTTCCACGTGAATCTCGCGATGCTTAATGTAGAGGAGGACCTAGTTGTGTTTCTGGTTCCTGCGTGTTGTCAGGTCAGAGACGGTAGCAACGATAGTGCGAATGAATAAAAAGGCAATGAACTATGGGACTTCTTGGTGGGAGAAATCCATCGGCTCAGGGTTTGTATATTCATGGGCTTGAAGACCTAGAGAAGGAAGGCAGGTTGTCGTGCTGGATCAGAAGCCATGCTCTCCGTGGCGTTTAGAACTTTGCAGTGCATCGTCTCCTACTCCCAGTGATTCCACAGTGTTGCCAACCATTCTTTTCCTCTTGTTGCTTGACCATCCTAAGACGCTAACATCATTGTGTCATTCACGGGCGCCCACTCTAAACCACGACCTCCCACTTCTAGTCGCATAGATGGTACTTTAACGGCCAACTCATTGGAATAACTGACGTCTAACAAATTCTATGAAGACAGTGTTTCCACGTATTACAAATTATGCTATACAGGACATTATAGCAAAAGATCTAAGGTTAGCTAGCAATGAAATAATAATGTGTTAGTAACCATTGATCCATGGATCCAGTACGCTGATCTCTTCCGGCAAATTTGAAGTATCACCAATTTTTTCCGTTCTTCCATTGTTGCTGGCTCCGCAACTTGCAAATCGGCGGATTACACCCAATCAGCAGGCAGTCCAACTGAGTGACGCCAAATCAGCGCTCGCTCGGCAGAAGGACACTGCAGTTTCCCCAAATATCCAATCATAAACCCGGCTTCCCCTCTATCCCGATGCTGCCTCCCTCACCCAGAGAATCATGCATGGTTGCCTTCGATACGTTACAGGTTACCTTGCAACCGCTAGATTTGTATAAATGCAGCGCATCGCCATGAGGTCTGGACTCAATCATTCCATCTGCAATGCGCACTATCTCAGTTGTACCGCAAACTCTTCTCCAAGCCCCGATAAATTAGCATAAAAACAAACATACGAAGACGCCCCTCTTCTTTCTACTTTCGTCTTTCCTACCTCCAATTCTGCGCTGGTCCTACCTGGATGGAGTGGTCCATCAAAAGACAGCCGACTGGGCACCGTACCGGGATGAGATATATCATCTCTACTTTGACGAAGACTGGGCACTGGAGCGAGTAATAAAACACATGAAACAGAAGCATGACCTCAAAGCAAGGTGTGTTAGCAGCCAGGCATCCATTTCAAGCAGGAAACTAACCAAGGCCAGCGCGAGACAGTATAAATGGCTCCTCAATGTCAAAAACTCGGGACGATCGAAGAATATCCCTCTCAAAATCTGGGACTACATCATCTCCGTGATACGGCTAAGACAATCCCAAGGCAAACAAAGCCAAGTACTTTGGCATGGCAGGGTGGTTGACCCCGAACGTGTACGAAGAGAATTGGCTCGGTGCAATCCAAATCTAAGGAAGGGGCAACTCGGTGCTTGTGAGTATTCACGCTTGGCCTCAAACACGACCATTTTAATCAGAGACCCTTTTCAGATGCCCCGCCAAACGAAGTTGAAATATCTACCCTTGCACCGACAAGGTGCTGCACGCCCACTCCAGACTTCACCATTTCAACACATATAGCAGCGGACCTCGACACAGACGAAGAAAGCATATACCTCCCTGAAGACGCAATGTCAGAGAACGACTATGGCTCTATGGAAGTGATAACTCGGGAGTTATTATTGAATGGGATTCCGATTTTCGGCCGGGCCAACAAGGTCTTCCCAGGTATGTTCCAAGGGTCAAAAGCCTGTACGCGACAAACAAGCTCATAAGTGCAGAGGACTTTTTTTCAGGGTTTTTCACCCCAGCTTTTATTCCAAGATCTCCGAGTCACTCCTGGTCCTGGGAATCCTTGATTGGAATCCTCGCAACTGCAAGTCTCGCTGGCATAGGACAGCTTGTACCCGGTTTCCCTCTCACAGCTAATGATCTTCCTTACTGTTCGAAACTTGAGCTTCTCAACATGGCAATCAATTCTTTGGTTGGAGTTAATCTGTCTTTTTCAAAGGCCCGTCATGCTATTGAAAAAATATTTGGCTGGTTCCTCCACGACTTGCAAGATTCGCTTCTCCGTTTAATATTCCTATACAGAAACGAGAGAGTCGTTGCATTCTCGAGGAAAATCCTGAAGCTTTCCCCGATAACATCCCTGGGCGTCAGATCACTTTGGCAAAACATGAATCCATCAAGACGCTCGGCCATTATAAGACTCGCCTTCTCCACAGTCACAAACTTCAACCATGGGTGTCTATCGAAAGAAAATGTATCTTCTATATCTCTCGATGTTGCGTCAGTTGATATCCCGGATCTAAAATCAGAGTTGATCAACCGTGTCGGCAAAATCAAGTTTCCAAACACTATTTCAGTCGCTGATTATATAGTCCGCCTCTTACACTCGAAAGATTTCAAGTCCGCCACGTATATAATAAATCATGCTACTATGAGCGATGAGCAGAGAAGAGAAATCGTCAGCAACATGGCAATCTGGCATTATTCACAAGACAATTCAGTCTCAGTGTCACAAGACTTGTTTCATATAGTCACACGAATAGCTTCTAGTGGCATGTTCGATGAAATAAGCGCGGCAACTCTTCCTTTCACATATGTCGAGAATCTTGCCTTTCACTCATCCCCATTAGTTAACCAGATCATGTGTCATATACGCGATCCTCTCAGTCTCGAAATATGCCAATTCCTCACATGTCCCCCGAATAGCATGCTAACGAACCCTCCGAAGCAATCTCCTTTAGCGAGCGAACTCATTCTTCTGGGCTTGGTCAAATTTAGCAATGCGCGCCTTGCAAAGTTTCTCGTCAGTGCTGGCACCGACCCAAACTGCCCTCATATCCGAATGCAATTGGACAAATACCGCGAGGCAAGAAACCAACCTTGGCAAAATATGCCTAGTTTCCCGTTCCATTCAAAAGACAGGTTTCGAGTGATGGCCAATGCCAGAATGCAATTTCCACTTGAATTGGCTCTCAACTCACGCGATCAAACAATGGTGCACTTTCTTTTGCATTCAAGGGCGCACATGACGTGTAATGCGTCGTCGAAGTTTTCCCAGTCTAAAGATGACATCCAGTTTCTATTGTCTCTTGTTCCGATTCTTCTCAAATCAGAGCATTTGCCTCCCGCTATTTGGTGCTTGTTGCATCTAGCTGTTACTACGAACGATGCAGACTTGCTTCTCACCATCCGTGATGCAATGATAGCACAACAAAAAAAGCACATGTGGGAATCCGATATTCTGAATGAAGTTCTCAAATTCTCTTTGCCATTAGGAAGCATTGAGATGATCAAATTGCTTTGGGACATGGGTGCGAGATTTTTTATTCCTCGCTCATACTCAACCAAGCTCCCAATTGAATCCAGGCTGTCATTCGCTGGCTTTATTGAGCTTTCCAAGCTATGTTCCTCGCCATACGATAAGTTCACAAAAGCGAAAATACAATTTCTCCTCGAAAAGGGGGCTTGCGTCAATGCTCCCTCAATCGAGACAAAGTCGACGCCGCTTCAATCATTCATTCAATCCTTAAAATACGCGAATTCCAGGCCCATGAAGGCACACATGGACATAGCCGAGTTACTCCTTTTAAGAAAAGCAGATGCCAACGCATCTCTGTCCATTCAAGAGTCCCCACTCCAGTTGGCATCTGTATGCGGGCGTTTCGATATCATGAAATGTCTATTACAACATGGGGCCGATATCAATCTCACCAAGGTTTCCCATGTTTCTCCTTTGGCGTACGTATGTATAATGGAGACTTTGGTTGATTTCGACCAATTTGATCAACCTCTCAATGTGCCCCAGTCTAGGGTTCTTGAGTTTTTACTGCAGGAGGGCGCCGACCCTAATGGGAGAGGAGAACCCGAAAGTTCCAGAACGCCTCTGGCCATGGCCTGTGGATTTGGGTCATTGGATCCCGTTCGTCTGCTTGTCAAGTACGGAGCAGACATCCATGTTCCAAGCTGTGCCTATCCATTCCCTGAAAACAGTCTTTTTGCAGAAACTCCGCTGCAAACGGCTTGTCATTGCACTCGGAACATTATAGATCAAGTCAAGATCGTGCAGTTTCTCTTGGGAAACGGTGCGAACGTTGATGCGAGCGCGGGATACAAAACAGCCCTTCAACACGCTTCGAGCTTCGGGAACTTTAATTTAGTCCTCTTGCTGTTAAAGCATGGCGCAAATGTTGAACTCATGGGATCCAATGACAAAACCGCATTTATGCTCGCAGCAGAAGGAGGATATTTCGATGTCATGAAATTGTTACTAAACGCTGGAGCAGGTGGAAACGTTGGGATAAACAGATTTGCAAGAGCCATGTCTCTAGCGAAAGAGAACGGGCACCTTCATATTGTCCACTACCTAGAGGGAATCCGGAACTTAGCCGCTAGTACATTTCAGCCCTTGGAGTTGCCACTAGAGGACATCGAGAGTTCGCTGTGAGGTGATGGGGCTGAAATATCATGTGTCGTTTGAAGCCGACTGGGATGGCTCCTTGGATGGCTCCGTTTCAAGCACAACGAAGTACGAGAGCTCTAGTCTGGCAATAATACACGTCATCTTTTCAAGAATAATACATCGTCACTTATTAAGCCGAAATAAAATAAATAAACAATTTCCCAAAAAAAACCCTACTATACCTTAATTAGACTTAATTGTGAATAATTATTCCTAGAGTGGCAAAATTTTCCCGTGTGAGTAAATCGTATCTGCTCGCTATTTATTCTTAGGATGAGAAACATTGAATGATTCTTGTTTCTGATCTTAGATGTGTGATGTTTTCACCGGCGCTCTCCTCTTGCTTGTTGATGTGGGACAACTTGGTATATATCGTTTATCACGTGCAATTGCAATTGTCAATTAATAATACGAAATTGAGAGTATTTATAATAGATGCGTGATCATATTATAGAAAGGCGGTCGCCACCATCTCCGTATGTAAAAAGGTGGATAGAGGTGTAATACGTACGTCACCACTCAGGTGAGGTGTAGGGTAATTGAGTCGTCAAGAAAGATAAACCAAAAAAAAAAGGGGGACGAAACTCGGATAATATTAATTCATCTGCTATAGACGACAATCGAACAGCTCATCGAATAAGAAAAACGTGGCGGGTATGCAATGCATGCAATGCTGTCTTTTGAACAGAGGGGATCCCTGACCAGACGAGCGGGTTGAGGCAAAAGGTGCAGCGGGAGTGGCCATTTGGGAGTCAGAAGCATTGACAGGGCCCCTGCCAATTGAACCAGACTAATTATGTCACTGTCAGGGCCCGTGGAGAGAAAGGTTTCTTAGGGCCATGACACGGCGGGCGGCTCTGGTCCAGTCAAAGGGTAAAGGATGGCACACGGCAGCGATAAACTCGCCAAATGTACGTGTATGGCCCCAGAATTACGAGGCGGCCTGTAGCGCTGGGGGGCTCACGACGGCCCATGGCCCGCGCTTGTCGGGTCTTCCTCTGTGTCGAATTGACTGCTGCTAAGGCTCAAAGCGGTTGGTTATTTCCGCACGTTCCGGCGCCCCGTTGGTTGCGGTGGCCTGCTAGCGCGAATGGAGGAGAAGGAATGACGACATTGGCCGTCTATGTGCGGTTGTTCGATGTCCAACGACTCAGCCTCAATGCCAATGCGACACTCTGGGGCGTCTCCAAAAGTGCTGCTGCACAGCGACGGGGGGGAGGAGGAGACTGGGAATACGCGGGGCCGTCCCCCGACCTCTCCGATTAGGTCGGCTGCACGTCTCAAACCTTGGGGACACGCGAGCTTTTTGCCTTGCGCGCGGAGCGGGACGGGCTGCTACCACTCTCCCACCACCATCACTATCAGCCAAGCCGGGCGCCCGTCTGGTGGCTTTCCTCCGGCCGCTCGGGGCGGCCAGTCCCCGAGGTTGTAGGTGCTGCTGTGCGCTGTGCTCTGCTCACTGCGAAGGAGAGAGAGGGACGTGCTGAGGCGAACAGGGGCGGGGAAGACTTTAGTGGAGGTGGCCCGCGCCCCGGAGGTACCGGTACCTGAAGATCCATGCGGTACAGTGAGCAGCAGGTACTGGCCGCACGCTGCTGCTGTGCCGAGCCAGCCAACGGGAGGCGGTAGTGGTGCGTGATGCGTCAGCCGGCGCGCGGCAGTGTCATCTGAGAATCGGATGCTGAGAGCAGAGAGGGTGCCAATGGAGACGACGACGAGATGAAACAGGCGACTGGACGGACATGGGGTTGCAGCTTACAAGCCCTGTACGTGCCCAGAAACCATCTCCCCTTCCCTTGCCCAGGCGCTGCCCATGTTCGGATTCGTCTCCAAACCCGATCACGAGTGAGTGTCCCCCTTGCCCATCAACCCAGCCCAGCCCAGCCCAGCCCAGCCCGTCCTTTGAGACAGATCCGTCTGGGCCAATGCTAGCAGCAACTCCCTGGTGGTGACACAAGCCACCTGGATAGATTTACTGACATCATTTTTCACCCAAGCGCCTGGCTCGTCTCGCAGGTGCCCTCGTCTGTCACCAAGCCCCACGGTTTAAGCCGGCGCCTCGCAGGAGGACCCTTCAGCTCCGTACCATTAAGACTAAGTGGATGAGCACCGTAAAATAGATCAAGTCTAAATGGATAAAAAAGGGTGTGTGGTTTGATGAATTTGGATAATATACGCGTTCATGTCCTGGTTCTTTATTTGGCACTGAATAAACAATTGCTTCCTGAGAGGGTGTGCTCGTTTGCTCGTTTACAGGTTTTTTTTTATCGGTATCCGAGTTTGACGCCTCATTGGTAGCTAATCTCGTTTGACGGTCTTTGCTTAGGCCACGTATGCGTAGCCGCTTGATTACTTTAAAAATCCAAGTAGTTATCGAAGGCCCACGGCTAGAGCCGTCGGCATGCCCTTTTGAAACAAGATGCCGATCGAGCGCCTCGTGGAGAGCTGTGCGCCACCCCCAGACTGGGGATCTCTTGGCGGCAGTCACATTATTTTTTGGGCATGAAGAGGTTGAGATTGGCTGCTTTCAATGGTTGGCCAGGGACATTTGCGGAGATGATGGGTGCTCGATCGACGGCTTGTTGTTTCTTGTCAGCCTCAAATGTGCGGATACTGGGATAGCGGGTGGCCCTGCCGCGGTGGATGAGCGAGGCTAGATGCTCTGCCCTCGTCCAAGTTTGCTTTCCTTGGTGATCATATCGTCATTGTGAACGGGGGAATCCTGGGTGCGTTCTCAGTGTGTTTTTTTCTCGCCTTTGCCGTTGTGAGGCGGCATGAAACTGAGGTCTAATAAGCCAAAGAAGTTCAACATGGTGTCTAATACTGCGAGCTGTGAAACATTGACCAGGATGGCGGCTCGACGGAAGAATGCCCGCAGCTGGCCTCACAATTAAACCCCGACCGGCTGCGGCGGGATGCAACAATGAAGGCTTCAACAAAGTCGGTTCCGGACGTCGCAATCGGTTTCAATGCTTGAAACATTGTCGCTTTGAATGGCTTGGGGCTTGGAAGCACGAGTTTGGTGGCTAAGCCGCGATACCAAAGTAAACTTTTCTGGAATGTGGAAGGGATCGTCACATGCATGGTCAGATTCGAACCGGTATATCAGCGGGAAGCTCCAGAGAATGGCAGAGGCGTAGTTTCGATAGTGGATATATCCGTCTTTTGGAAGCCAGCCGTGCTCGCTGTGTGGTTGGAGCCCACCTGGGATGGTGGTGACCGACAGCATGGATAAAGTATGTAGCTAACCATCTTGGCACCTTGACGCCCGCAGAGGCGAGGGGACGGCTACCGGAGCTTTTGTTGAGTCCCTTTTGAGACACTGCTGAAGCTGCCGGCGAGATATCCGCGTTGGGACAGCACTCTCTTGCAACACTGTCATGGCGAATACGTCAGATACTATGTTACTGTGTATCCCGTGGTAGCCAAAGTGGACACCTCGGAATTCCAGACTACTGGGTACTTGGTTAATTGAATTGGCAGGCGACATGGGGACCATTGCGGATGATTGCGGCTGCAATCTGGTCTCGGCTTGCCAAGAAAAGATGATTAATGATGGGATGGAAATGAACCAACGGGAGGTGGGTGCAGGGACATGACGGGATCGAGCAGCAATGGGAACGCTATACGCGACGGAGAATATTTTGGGGGTTTGGCAGTTGTAGCGAGACATTGCATATGGCAAGACTGTATGTGTCCGCACCGTATCTGTACCCACTCATCTCGATGCCAGGTTGCCGTTGTCGGACAATGTCTTGTAAAAAGGATCGGTTAAGACCAAACCGAGGGGTCCAACTTTAAACTAGTAAGAGGGAGGGATGAAAAAAAAAGAGGAACCAGCCCATCTCCGGGCACAAAGGAACGCTCTTAGGATGGGATGGGTGCTCCACCTCTCACTGAAGGAGAAACCGGCGAGGGGAGGGGGGATTCCATGGCGTTGCGGGCCGCAGCGGATTAGGAAGTTCGGACAGAAACGTCGTGGGGTGGGCAAAGGCAGATAAGATGGGCAAATTGGATATGTCAGCAGCAGTGTACATGGGCAGTTGTGTAGAGCATGTGCGAGAGTAATGTGAATAATGCCTCCTCTTAGTGCTCCAGTGATGTGCATGCGGTGCAGCTGCGTTGGGGGGGGTGTCAAGCGTGGGTCGGAGGGGGGAATGGGGAATGGGGAATGGGGAGGGGAGGTTATAGTGCTGCCTGCATCGTGCATGGCATCACACATCACATCACGGCGCTGCGGTGCGCTGCATATTGCGCTGGCTGACATGACAGGCAAATGATGGGATGGGAGTCGTTCGACAGACCCTGTCGAGGCCCCCCTCCCTGCCATGATGGAAGACTTTAGCATGGCTGAATCCCCCTCTTTCGAAACGGTTGAACCTTTTCTTCCCTCCCTTTTTCCCACCACAAAACTTGTTTCGATCTTTTTTCTTTTTTTACTCCCTTCTTTCTCTTGCACACAATCCCGACGACTTACGGTCAAGGAAAATCCAAAAAAAGAAACGCCCACCTTTTTGCATCAGCCGGGCAGACGTGGTCGGTCGATGCGCCACGGCTGAGAAAGCGACGAGCCAACACAGCGCAGGGCCAGGCACAGGCACGTTGCTTTGTACAGAGTACGTGACAGGCTGGGCCACGGGCAATCGACAGGGCGGTACAGTACCTCACAGGTCCTCGTTTCGCGAGCCCGCTCTTAGCGCACGGCGAGCCCACCAACTTAGCGACTTTGTCCGGCGGTCCGTGGTGAAGCAAGCACCCGGGGATCCAGCGAGCCAGCATCCTTTTTTCCCAGCGAGTGCGCCGCCGCCTTCGCCACCCCCCGCCCGCGCGCCCCCTCTGCAGAAGGGGACCACTGCTCCGTTTATCCCCACCCACCGCTGACTCCCCCAGCACCCAGCGCCCAGCGCCTAGAATCCCAGGGCCCTGTCGCAGCTCGCCTCGTGGCCCGACGAAGCAAAGTAAGGTAAGGTACCCGTCCTGGACGTGTACTGTACTGTGATCGGGGGCCCAGGCTAGGAAGCAAAAAAAAAAAAAAAAAAAAAAAAAGTCTGAGTCTGAGTTTGAGCCCCGGGTCGGAGTCGGAGAGCAAGTCTGAGCGACGAGGCTGCTGTTTTACTAAACTATCCTGCTTTGCCCTTTTTTCATCTCCCCTCTCTCAAAGAGTTCAGGGCGAGCGAGCTACAGGGACCGCACCAGTCCACAAACGAACCGTTTGATCACCACCACTCGCTCGTACCGTACCCGTACCTATTACCCGTACGGAACCGGCTGCCTCAGGCATCATTCACCGCGCGCGCACAGGGGAAAAAAGGCACGCACCCTCTCAGGCATTCGCGGAGTAGCGCCCCGGCCCCTAGTCCGTCTCATTCCCATCCAATGGACCAGTCTCATTCCCAGGCCCCGGCCCAGGCTCACCCCAAGGCTGTTGCTGCTGCTGCTCATCAATCCTTGGACTCGTTTTCCTCTGCTACTACAACTACGACATCGTCGGTAGTCACTGCTCCGTCTGCGCCTGCTTCCCATTCCCCTTCTCCCTCCCACTCCGAGCCGCCCTCGGCCCCTGTCTCCGTCACCAAGCCGCACGTCGAGACGACGACAGCAACGTCACTCCCGCCCTCGCCCGATCTCGCCCTTGCGACGGCGCCGTCTTCATCCTCGATCCCCCCGTCGGAGTCTTTGTCATCAACTTCTCCCACCACCCCCCATCATCACCACCACCACCACCCATCCTTCTCTCAGTCACCACCCTCACCTACTCCTGCTCCCAAGCGCTCTCGCTCGCGCAGCCTCCAGCTCCTACAGGCCCTCCGCCCGCATCTAAGCCACCAGCGCCAGCCCAGCGCCGACGAGGCCCACCAATCCGACACTTCGCCCGCACGTCTGCGTCGAACATGGAATCGGCTGCTTGACCGAAACAAACCCGTCGTCACTCCTGTCGCTTCCGAACACTCTGATTACTCCGGCACCGTCGCTATGCCTCCCTCAAAAGCTTCCAATGGCTCTGGCGGCCAGGTCAGCCATCGCCTGCGCAGCTTTTTCCGCATGAACACGGGCAGCAGCACGGGCAGCGGCTCCAGCGACAAGGAGAAGGAGAAGTCGTCCACCCATCTCACCACACCCGATGCCGGCTCCAAGTCGTCCCGGCATACCAAGTTCTTTAGCAGTACTGTTGGTCGTCTCCGCGCCCACACCGTTGCCAGCGAGGGCAACCAGCTCGAGGAGGCCATGAGCCCTACTGCCCATGCTAATCCCTACTTTGCCCACCAGGGCCAGCCAGGTCTGCGTCACCACAACGCCGGCTCGGTGCCCCCTAGCCCTCCCGATACCCCGACCCTGAAGATTCAGGGTCCCGACGGCGTCACCGCCGAGCAGGCCACCAACGAGACCAAGGAGGAGCTGGCCCGGAGGTTGAGAAGAGTTGCTAGTGCCCCTAATGCCCAGGGCCTCTTCGCCAAGGGTGGTGAGGCCAATGGTGAGCGTCCGGCTACTGCCGAGCTGGGTAAGGATCCCCTCGTTGCTCACGCCGGCTCTGGCTCGCTGGGTCTCGTCGACACAAACGTCAACAAGTCGGACAGCGACCTCAAGAGCCTCGACGCCAACGCGAGCGAGGACGTCTTGGCCGCTCTGCCTGCTCCCCACACAGCCATGGCCTTCCGCAGAACGTACAGTTCCAACTCGATCAAGGTTAGGAACGTTGAGGTGGGCCCGTCGAGCTTCGACAAGATTAAGCTTATCGGCAAGGGAGATGTTGGAAAGGTCTATCTCGTGAGAGAAAAGAAGAGCAGCCGCCTGTACGCCATGAAGAGTATGTCTCGTGCCCACTGCGGTTCACCATTGCATCATTGCTAACCCTCCGCAGTACTCAGCAAGAAGGAAATGATTAAGCGCAACAAGATTAAGCGTGCGCTTGCCGAGCAGGAAATTTTGGCCACCAGCAACCATCCGTTCATTGTGACACTATATCACTCGTTCCAGTCCGAGGACTATCTCTACCTGTGCATGGAATACTGCAGCGGTGGAGAGTTCTTCCGCGCTCTTCAGACGCGCCCTGGAAAGTGCATTCCTGAAGACGATGCTCGTTTCTACGCCGCCGAGGTGACGGCCGCTTTGGAGTACCTGCATCTGATGGGCTTCATCTACCGTGATCTGAAGCCAGAGAGTGAGTTAAAACGGATTTGCTCACTCAATTTCAATCTAACGTATTTCGCCCAGACATTCTCCTTCACCAGTCCGGCCACATCATGCTGTCAGACTTTGACCTGTCCAAGCAGTCCGACCCTGGTGGCAAGCCCACCATGATTGTTGGAAAGAACGGCGCCAGGACAGACCAGCTCCCGACCATTGATACCCGATCGTGCATTGCCAACTTCCGAACCAACTCGTTTGTCGGTACCGAAGAGTACATTGCACCGGAGGTTATCAAGGGCAGCGGCCACACCAGCGCCGTGGATTGGTGGACGCTGGGTATTCTCATCTACGAGATGCTTTACGGCACCACGCCCTTCAAGGGCAAGAACCGCAATGCCACTTTCGCCAACATTCTGCGAGAGGACATTCCGTTCCCCGATCACGCCGGGGCACCGCAAATCTCCAAGTAAGTTTTGCTTATCTAATACCTGTTGAACGTGGCTTACAAATCATGACAGCTTGTGTAAATCCCTAATCAGGAAACTACTGATTAAGGACGAGAACCGCCGATTGGGAGCCCGCGCCGGTGCCTCGGATATCAAGGCGCACCCCTTTTTCCGAACGACGCAGTGGGCCTTGATTCGACACATGAAGCCTCCGATTGTGCCACACGCCGGTCGCGGCATCGACACGGTCAACTTCCGGAATGTGAAGGAGAGCGAAAGTGTCGATCTAAGTGGATCTAGGGCCATGAACGGCGTGCCCCTGGACAGCGGACTTTCGACACCAGGCGGAGACATTGCGGATCCCTTCCTCGAGTTCAACAGCGTGACGCTTCACCATGACGGAGACGACGACAGTCATCACCAACACCACCACGCCGACAATGGGCATAACGGAAAGGCCTGAGCGCAAACGCACCAGAAGCAATATGGGGCCGGGAGAGGCGTCGCCTGTGCGCGGGCGCGAGTCAGTCTAGGCTCCATTATTTGGCGGCCCGCCCAACCATCTCTTACATGTGTACACGTGCGAAATGATGATTTTTTTTGAATTCTTGTTTTGGGGGCGCACTTTTTGTCGTGCATTTTCAGCATCATTCGAATTACAACCACTCATTTGAAGGAAGAAAGAAGGACGGAACTAGCAGCGTATGAGCAGCAGCATAAAGCAGACAGATTGCGGGACATGGCCCGGGGAAGAACCCGACAGCCCGGGCATATATAGCTTTGATTGAGAGGGGATGGGAGGAAGCAACGTGTGGGAGGATTATGCTCGGCATTCATTCATGGTTGTGCTGTCAAAATGGCGTCGGTCTGGTCTGGCGTTTCGGGAAGAGCGGGAAAGAAAGAAAGCAATGATATGTACAGTCTCGACCAGTCCACGAAGATGAGGAGCACGTGAGAAATCTACCAATAGAACATGGGTATTGTCTTTCCTACTCTGAATAACTGCGTGCCGTGTATTTCTTGGTGAGGCCCCAAGTCGCGTGGGCGCTATGAAGTCGATATAAATGGGGTTGGGGTCAGATGGCCGCTACCACGTTTGCACATGACCCCGTCGCGACATCATGGCCCGGTGCGCTTATGGAGGCGCAGGGTGCATCTGCCTAGTTCAAAAGTCTTGGGGTCTCACATTGTTCACATAGTAGACGCGGGCTCCGTGGGCGCTTTGTCGCGAATGTGCCTTGAGGATGTTTCGCATGATGCAGCCGGCGTGTTCATGGGATCGATGACAGGTGTGTGGCCGGCAGAAAAATAAGGTCGTAGAGCCTCAAAAGCGCCATGTCTCCTAGTTTCGGTCGGGGGGGTTTAACTTGTTCTTGTTTTAAAACATTTGGCGTTACCTTATTTCTATTCCATCTTCCTCTAACAAACACGTGGAAAGCGTGAAAACAACCATTTTTGATTCTTTTTTCCCTTTCTTCCCGAAACATGTCGAGGCATCGCCCGGCCTTAGAGACGCGGGGCCGGCACCGGTCTAGTCGGCGGCGTTCGGAAGAGCGGGGCTCTCGGGGCTCCGAAATGCTCACACGCCCGTACGTGCTCGAGTGGTACGCCCAGACGTGTCGGCAGAGGGACATATCTACCTTGGAAGAGCTGAAGGACGAGATGAGCATCCCGGAGAAGAATGGTTGGAGAAGGCTGGTGGTCATGAGGGGGAGTGAGGGCGATATGGACGGGATCCCGGGCGTCGAGTTTGCGGACGGACGAAGCAGGAGGAGGAGGACGGCGTGGGCGCTGGAATATCCCCAGATGGAGTTCAAAGAGTATACGCCGTCCGAACAAGCGAGCAACGCGGCAAAGGAGCAGAGTGGCAACGGCGACCAAGGCCAGAAAAGAGACTCACGGCAAGAGATTCGACTTTGCAGAGCTGCCCTCTCGTCCAACACCCGAATCCCCATTCTTCTCATCGACGGCCTACCACCGCCCATAGCCCCTCGTCCACCCCATCGTTCCCATCGTCGCACACAGTCCAGCTCGGGCAGACCTTACCCACCAGACAGCAACCCCAGCACAAAGTACCCACTGGACCGTTCAGAGCTCGAACTCTCGCTACTGGACACCCTTGGTGACTCCCGCAGCCTGGAAGACATACTCTCAGAACTGGCGTACGACTCTTGGTTGGATGTTTTAGATGCGCTGCCTCCGCGCGAGAGCGACTCAGTCGAGGTCCTCTGGGCACTTGTGCAAGCTATCGAATCCAACGCCGACACCATGAAGCGCCTAGAGCGACAGGCGGGCAATGTTTCCAGCGCAGGCGTCACTTCGGACGACTGGACCGACCTCGCGAACCGTCTGCACCGTCGCATGCAGCTCTCCGTGTCCACGGTGGTGCGGACACAGCAGGGATCGGACGACATGAAGGACTCCAACTCGCGCAGGCTCGATCGCATCACGTACCTTGGTGGTATTCTGCTTCCGCTCACCATCGTGTCGGGAGTGTTGTCAATTGATGGGACTTACGGTCCTGGGGGATCGGGGTTTTGGATCTTTTGGGTGGCTTCGGCGCTGTGCTCGGTGCTCACTATCCTCGTCATCTACGCCGACCACCTGCGCAGCCTGGACGTGTGGATGGAGGTGGCGGCCACCGAGGTGTTTGAGATGGGTCCCTCGGGCGGGCTTCATGTGCTGAGGCACCATCATCGTCGCCATGGTAGGCACCGACAGGCCCGCGACGACGGAATCGAGGCCACGAGCAATTCGGGAAGCAACGGGGAGGCGAGGATAGCTTCGGCGCCGGACGGCGCAGTGTACGTTGTGCAGAGGAGGGGAGACGGGACCAACGGGCGGGCATGGAGGAGGAGGGAGCTCGGCTGGGCGGGTGCGATGCTGAAAATGAGCGGCTGGTATAGATGGCGGGGGAGTCCGGGTTTGGAGTTTAGGATGCCCGGGCGGTGGGAGGAAAAGATGTCGAATCTTTTGTATTCATAGTTTCTTGGGACATGTATAGACGATAGACAGATACCATAATTCCACTGATACCAACTCAGGAACTGGCATTGATAGCATTCTTGACTACTTGGCAGTACAGACGAGGCATTTTAAGCCGCTGAGTTGGGATGTTGATTGTAAAACGGTGGCCGCCGCAGATTTAGTTAAGGCTTGTTACTACATTGACGAATTCACAGAGAAAACATTGCATGTGTGGGGAAAGGCTTCTTGGGGATTTGGATCATGGTCCGAATGCGACTTCCTGATTAGCTCGGCCAATCAAGGCCGGTCGATAGCCCGGATATCTGTAGATCTTCTTGCATATGTCCCTCAAGCATGCTGTATTGGCGACAAAAATTGTCGGAGCACGAGTTTGTCATCGGAGGGGAGTGCTACGTTTGCGGACTGACGTACGGCGAAGTTTTGGGGACGCCTAATTACAAGGTTGAGAGGGTTGCATCAATTCAGTCTAAATATATAGCAAAATGGGGCTGTGCTGCATACATTAAGCGCCATGGGTCTGGAGCCCCCTGCAGTACCTGCAAACTACCTACTTTGCTGGAGAGTGTTGTAGTTGCAAGTCAGAAGTAAAATAAATAAATAGAATACAATAACTTGGCTTTTATGATTGCAAGCGAGCATTTGCTTCTTACATTATTGTCGAGAAGCACGTAGCACTTGCTCTTTTGATCCGAGGTGGAATGTGGGATGATCCCAAACCTGTTGGCCCATAGTTTGTCTCCTTACAATAATGTGAGAAAAGATGGCGGCCCAACCAACCAACCTGCATGAGATACATGCAGGGGCAAAAAAGTCCAGCCCGATTGCTCCTCGACTTTTGGGACACCAAGAAAAGAATCGCGGCGTGAATAAAATGAAACCCAATCAATTCAAGCGTCGGTGAGTTTCTGCTTGCTCGGCTGGTTCCTTTTCCCACTCATCCTGCAGCCTTCCTGTTCCTCTCCAATAGTTGTGTTGCATGAGCCGCCGCCCCGTTCGCATTTGCAACTGCGGCGGGGGCGTGTCGCTGATTTGTCGCAAGTCCAGCCCAATGCCGCCGCATGGGGGACACAAGGTAGCCTGCATGGTTTATTGGATGCAAAGCCGTCTCGCCCCCATGGATTTGTGTAGCATGCAGAAAACCCCACCAGGCCTGTTGTTTGGGTTACTCAGGTTGCTCAGGCGGCTCGGCTGTCAAATACCGCCCTGTGGTCACGGCTTCATTCCCATGCCTCAACCCGACTTCTTCTCATCGGGTGAAGAACCATGGGAAACCTCGAAAGGATTCTCAGCGAGGTGCCTTCTGGCTCCCGGGGGTTTGTTACAATAAATTATGTCGAAAATGTGCATGCATCCGGGCAGTCAAGGACGCACATTGGCAACACCATCTCCTTGGACTCGTCCGATCAAGACCACCATGGTGGGCGTCCTGAGCCGATTGACGAAAAGAGCGCACCGTATTGGATCGTCCCTTTCGGTCGAAATAACGAGTTTATCGGCCGCAAATCGGTTCTATCAGCTCTCCTGGCGACTATTCCTCCGAGTGCAGACCAACATTTCTGTCAACACACTGCAATCGAGGGGCTCGGCGGTATTGGAAAGACACAGATTGCTCTCGAGGCCGTCTTTCGCCTTCGCGAGAGTCACAAGGACTGTTCCGTATTCTGGGTTTCCGCTATTGACGCTACTTCTTTTGAGAATGCCTACCGGGACATTGGCCAGCGGTTGAAGGTTAAGGGCATCAGCAACCCCAATGCGGATGTCAAAATGCTTGTGAAAAAGGCTCTGAGTGAGACATCTATTAAATGGCTTTTGGTCATCGATAATGCAGATGATGTTGGCTTGCTATTTGGTTCTGAAACTGCTCTGTTGGCTACCTATCTCCCCTCAAGCTTCAACGGCTCTGTTCTATTTACGACGAGAAGTCATGATGTTGCCATGAATCTCGATATTTCGAAGACCAACGTTATTCAGGTTACTAGTATGGAGAGGTCGGAAGCCTACCAGATGCTGCAGACGAAGTCTCGTCCAGAGCAGATACGCGACTCCGAGAGCACAGAAAGGCTCCTTGACTTCCTGGCAGATGTGCCGCTTGCAATTAAGCAAGCTGCCTCCTATATGGAGCGAGTCGGTATCACGACGACCGAGTACCTGGAGTACTGCCGCTCAAGCGATTCAAGGCTGATCAAGCTCTTGACTAATAATTTTAGTGATCGTACCCGCTACCAAAATGCTCGAAATCCCGTCACCACGACATGGCTCATCTCGTTCCAACACATCTCGGACACTAATCCGCTTGCGGCCAAATACCTTCAATTCATGTCATTGCTCTCTGAGAAAGATATCCCAATCACCCTCTTACCGCCAGCGAAGGCAGAACCAGACCTGCGAGAGGCTCTCCAGACTCTCGTATCATACTCATTCATCACCAAAAGACCAGGTCAACAGTCATATGATATGCATAGGCTTGTCAGATTAGTTGCGCGAAATTGGCTTCACCAACACGACAGAGCGGAGGCAGTTTACACAACTATGATACGACACCTACGTAAAACATTCAAATACCCTACTCTGGATAACAGAGAATCCTGGAGAGAGTTCTTAACGCATTTGAATAATGCGGTAAACAGTGAGATTGAATGCCGGGATGAGCGATCGTTGAGCCTTCTCATCTGTGATGTTGCCCAGGGATGCTATATTCTTGGAAACTATCAACAGAGTGAGACTTTACTAAGCAAAAGCCTCGAGTTATCAATCAGTGTACTTGGCGAGGATAATCCCGACACTGTTCATATCCTAAGCAGCCTGGGAGGCGTCCTTGAGTGCCAGGGAAAGTTTAATGAGGCGACTACCATATTCCGACAAGTAGTGAAGTTCCAAGAGGAGACAACCGGAGAAACGAGCCTGGCTACATTGGAAAGTATGACCAATTTATCATTTTGTCTTTGGAAGACAGGACGATTGAAAGAAGCAACACGTATGCAACAACGATCATTGGATCTACATAACCAGGTGCTTGGAGATCGACATCCAAGCACACTGCACGCGATGCAAGTAATGGCAGTTCTCTTGGACGAGAACGGAGAATTTATGGAAGGGGCCAAAATGAAACAAACCTCATTGAAGTTGTGCGAAGCGGTCTTTGGAAAGGACCATGTTGAGACATTGTACAAAAAGCAAGATGTTGCAAAATCCTTCCAGAGACTGGGGCGATTTGAAGAGGCGGAAAAACTGTTTCGGGACTCTCTGACGAGCTACAAGAAAGTATTTGGCAAGAAGCATCCCGACACTTTAAAGTGCATGAGTGCTACTGCAGATGTGCTATGGAACCGAGGAATGATCGAGGAGGCCAGAGATATGAGTCGGACGGCATGGAGATTTCAGCAAGAAACACTCGGGGAGCACCATCACGAAACATTGATAAGCGCTGTGCGATATGCGAATATACTGACTGACGTAGGCGACTTTCCAGAGGCAGAGAAAATATATCAGCAAACATTAAATTTACAACAAAAGGCTTTGGGAAACGAGCACCTCGTTACACTGGACACCAGCCATTCCCTTGCACGTGTACTATCACGGCAGGGGAAATATCAAGAGGCAGAGTTTATTTTTGGGCAAACGCTGGATTCGAGGATAAAGTTGCTTGGTAAAGAGCATCCCGATACTTTGGCAACCACCCATTCTCTCGCTAGTGTATTGGCACAGCAAGGAAGAAATCAAGAAGCAGAGCCCATTTTCCGACAAACGTTGGATTTGAAGACAAGGATACTTGGCAGAGAGCATCCCAACACGCTTGCCACCATGTATACCCTGGCAGATGTGGTCGCGCAGCAAGGAAGGTTTCGAGAGGCAGAGGCCATTCTTCATCAAACACTGGATTTGTGGACAAAGGCACTTGGGAGCGAGCATCCCAACACCATTTCTACTATGCATTGTTTGGCGGACGTAGTGGCCCGGCAGGGCAGACTTCAAGAAGCGGAGGCCATTTTCCGACAAACCTTGGATTCCAGGATGAAAACGCTGGGAGGAGAACACTCCAGCACGCTTTCCACCATGCATTCCCTGGCCGATGTAGCAGCGCGACAGGGCAAGCTGCAAGAGGCCAGGGCGATTTCCCAGCAAGCTCTTGATTTGAGGATTCAAACGCACGGTAGAGAACATCCCCGTACGCAAGCAACCATGAACCTGCTCGAGCGTGTGCAGAAGGAGTTGGACAGACCCGAGGGGGGGAAATCGGGAGGAAGCAGGCCGGAACCTGAACCGGCGGCACCTAAGCAGCGCCGTGGCATGAGTGTTTTCCGAAGCATGTTCAAGTTGGGAGAGAATTGAGACAGTTCGTCGAATGATAAAGATGGATGAGAAATGCACAATCATTTTGAGCGCAATGTATCAGGTTTGTGCGCACATGGGTATGAGAAAGACGCGAAGTCGCTGTTACATGCGCACATTGGTGGACTGGCATGCATTTTAGCCTGTTTAGAAATTAAAAATTAAAATTAAAATTAAAAAAAAAAAACATTAAAATGATTTTTTTTCTTTAAATTTGTTTTTTTGTAAGTAATAGAATAGGATGCTAATTTTCGGCTCCTTTATGGAGAGGATCAGCTCAATGCCATCATCTAGCAAGGCCAGAACTCAATCCTGTGGCCCAATTGCTCTCGCACTAAATCTTCAAATGCATATAAATAATAATAAAAAACGCCACATATTTCCTAGCGAGGGTTCAAAACATGGGTTTCCCTTATCGGGACTCAGTCGTGCCAGTTGCTTCACGTTGTGCTGGATCAAAACAAGCGTTTTGCGGAATATGTATTGTGATGCTGATATTTTCTGCTTGGATACAAACCAGATGCACAAAGCCTCTGGCCCCCGTTCGGAGAGTGATTTCTTATTCTCATGACCTGCGATAGATTACATCAGATTACATTCTCCCTATCTCCCAAGCCGATTAACAAAATCATACACTATGCCTTTCCTCATGCTATTTGGTTTCGCGAACCAAGCCAAGTTTGGTACAAACAAACAAACAAATAAACAAAAAACAATCCGATGATGGTACAATTCCTTTTCGCTTCGTTACGCAAGTTTACACGCGGTCAACGCTGGTCCTTCGGTTTCCGAGACCAATCTTTTCCTTTCCGTCCATCCATGGTCGGAGACACTCGGGCACGGCCACTGTCTTGGTATCCTCGTCCCAACCATTTTCGAGAAGGGCAGCCAAGACACGTGGCACGGCAAGGGCGGTGCCGTTGGCGGTCCAGGGGAATGTCATGCGGCCGTCAACGCGGGTTCGGGTGCTCAATCGGCGGCTCTGGTAGTCGGTACACAGACTGGTCGATGTCACCTCGCCCCATCCCTCTCGTCGGCTGGGGAAGAAGGCTTCGATATCGACCTTGCGGGTCGCGGAGGCACCCAGTTCATGGGACGGCATGGAGAGAACCTGGCAGTAGAGACCCAAAGAAGAGAGAATCTCTGTCTGCATGTCGAGCATCTCTTCGAAAATCTCCATGCCTTCGTTTTGCTCCGGAAGTGTCCAGGCAAACATCTCAACCTTTGTGAATTCGTGTACACGGTACAAGCCCTTGGTATCGGCGCCACGGGCTCCCGCCTCGGCACGGTAGCATCTTGAAACAGCCACGCGCTTGAGGGGAAGATCCTCGGCATCAATGGTGGTGTTGGCCTTCATCCCAGCGAGGGCAATCTCAGAGGTACCAGTGAGGCACATCTCAGGGACCCCACGCTTGACGTCCTCGGCTGATTGGGCAATGGTGTACACCTGCTGGTCGCCGCTGTCGTCGCGGGGCTGGAAGCCGCATGCAGCGCCAATGTGGCTATAGACCATGCTTGGGGGCGAGACCTGGGTCCAGCCATGTCGAGTGGCTACGGCGAGGGCGTACTGGACGAGGGCCTGCTCGAGCTGGGCGGCCTCACCAAGAAGATAGTACCAACCCCAGCCAGAGGCTGTAGCCGCGCCTGCAAAGTCCATGATGCCGAGCTCAGAACCAATGTGGACGTGAGAGCGCCAAATCTTGTCCTCGGGAGACTCTGTGAAGACGGGCGGTTCGTTGATGTGGCTCAGCACCTTGGGCTCAGAGCCGCGGGGCGTCTCGTCGCTGGTGAGGTTGGGAAGCTCGAGGGCCAGCTCCTCCATCTGGGCGACGGCCTGCGACTCGCCCTTCTCAATAACGGACAGCTCCTGCTTAAGTTTCCTGGCCTCCTCTTGGATCTGCTCACGGCTCATCTGGCGGAGCTCTTGCATGTCTTCATCGTCAGCGCTGGTGGCCGGGTTAGAAAGCTGACGGCGCAGCAGATTGGAGCGCTCGCGCAAGGTACGGCCCTCACGCTGCAGGTCTTGCCACCTCGCGTGCAGCTCGAGGATTTTGGCGGGGTTTTGAGCCTGGCGCTTGTAGTTGCGTTCCAGGCATGTCTGCTCGTACAGCTCTGGGTTCTGGCGAATGTGCTTGATGTCGATGATGGGTTTTGGTGCCGTCGCTGGTCGCCTGACATCGCCGAAGTAGCAGACCAATGCCGCCCGTGGCCGGGGCGCTAGGTTGCGACACCTCAGACGGCTCAATGCTCTGTTCATTGTGGGTTGCGCACTTGAGCTGAGCCTCATATCGCTCTTGGCTGACCTTACGGTCGTTCTGGCTTTGGCGTCAGATGTGAGGCTCGCAAAGTGGGTTGCGATATGCAATTATCCGATGACACTCGACGCTCGCCGATCCACCCCCGACTCCTCCCTGCAGCCGTTGCAAAGCGCCCGCAACCCCAGCTAGCCGGCCTGTTTCCAGCAAGTCTTCAGTCACATGTAGAATGCCAGTGTTTGTGATTGGGGGTATAACATTGGTCGTCTGAATCTAATAAGTCTCTAACCTGCGCTATCCATAACGTCTTTGTTCCCTGGAATCTCGAATTTTGGAAGCCTTGCTCGCCATAATACAACCATGTCGTCAACGTGGATCTCGTCCATTGAAAAGTAGGGCCGATTGCCGTGACCATCACGCCACCAATTGACGTCTGATATGGGCATGTGTAATACTTAAAAACCAAGCGTCTTTTTACAGATATCCCCAGGTGCCCAGGGTCCACGTACCATGGTGTCCTCCACCTCCTCCTCGCCCCGCAGTCATGCTGTGCCGTTGTTGAGTTTTGACGTCCACCTCGTTGGGTCGAGATGCTCCACTTGCGCCCTGCTGCATCCAAAGCTCTCGGTCAATGATTGCCATTGCAGGCACTTTCAATTGACATAGCAGGCTGCCTCCAGTCCACGCTCCTAGCGAGTTCAGGACGCGGAACTGGCCATGCATTTGTGGCGTGGTATCCTTTTGACGCGCCACCTTAGCCTCGATAGGGTCATGCTCGGGTTTAGCATCTGCGGCCTTGCTTAGTTGAGGTCTTTGCTCCTCCCCACCATCAGTCGAGGCGGAATCATCTGAGGATCCCGAGCTGCTCGATCTCCGTTGCAGCTTAGGATTGTTTCTTAGCTGATCCACGCCCTTGCCAACAACTGGCGCCCATCCTCGCTTCTCGACCATAGCTGTGACATCGTCGATGATGCGCTGTTTGATGCCCAAAATGTTGGAACATCCTCCTGTAAAGATGATTCGGGACATGCAAATGGCCCGCACATCCATTGGCAGCCGTAGTAAATGCTGGTAGATCAGCAGGTGGACAGGAAGCTCGTGGTCATCAAAAGTTGACTGAGCTGCTGAAGGGTCAAAGAATGTGCCGTCGCATATCTCGGCCAATTTTTCAAAGGGAATTTCCAGAGTTGATGGCGGGTTTGTCGAAGTAATAGGCACAGACGCCACGCCGGTTTGAGACCCTGCATGTGACGACTCGTCCTCGGTCTCGTCTTGCTCTTCCACCGTTTCTAATTGCGCCGATTGTCTTTGAGATGCAGACGCTGATGGCCTACACCACATGAGACGACGCAATATGTCATCGCATTGCTCAAATGTGACAGCCTTGGGTTCATTTTCGTTGATGTCTTGGTTTCCTCGTATTAAAGCGTGCACGCCCTTGTATAGTGCATCCAAGAGGAGCTTCCCTCCTCTGATAGTTCGCGTGCTTTTGACCTCGCGATATTCGTACACACTAGTGACAACAGTCTCGGTCCAGCCCATGTCAATGACCAAGGCGGACCGAATGCCAGCCGAGACAGCTGACATGACTGGTGTAGACATGAGTGAAATAGTGGGAGCCTGGAATCGATTGAACAATGTATCCAGTGTGGCTGTTAGCAAGGGAACCGGCACAGCTGGATCCAAAACCAGACCTAGTCTCCTAGGTCGCGAATCAATGAGAAGACATCTAGGTTTCATATAAGCACGTGTCACAGCGCAAAGTGGACAAGACATACCTCGTAAACGCATCTCGCACTGCACGTTCAAGCTTATCTTGAAATAGTCCCAAGTCCATATCTCTCAGGTCGTATCGCCAAAACTCATGCTCAGGTGCCCAGTCCAGCCCAGCATACTCATTTGACCCCTGCCAAGTCCTGAAATCGCCCACTCTTCGTTGGGTCTCAGGGCCGCATAGCACCGTCGCCTTGGGGTAAGAGTCGCCAGCAAACCCCGCGCGAAGGTGCCGCGAGCCCAGCTCAATGACGACGACATCATCGTCTGCGCGAACAGTGGAGGGTGAGCCAAACGATGATGGCCCAATGCTGGTGCGGTTTGGCGTGTGGGGTGTGGATGGCCCGGACGGTCCCTGGGAAGGGGTTCCTCCACGAATGCTGGCCACGCTCCGGTGAGCAAGAGCTGGCCCTGCAGCGCCAGAAGCCATGGCCGCGATGCGAAAGGCTGCTCCTTTTTGCTTTTGAGGCGTTGCTCAAGCGAGGCCTCGTTCCTGTCGTGAATTTGGCTGGTCGGTGCTGTCTCTTCGTGCGTGTCTGTGGTTGGCTGGCGAAAGCTGTGACATCGGCATTTGCAGCGCCGATACGCCGATAAGTCAACAGTAGCACCTGGCAACGGCAGGGACGCGGGGATCGTGAATCTTGACTTCTAACCGTTCAACCACAACGAAGCATTGGCCCTGGGGGGGCTATATTCGCTTCAAATGGGTATTAAAGGGAAAGTATTTGTGATCGCACCTCCGAAATCATTATTCTGACCTTTTGCAGCGTCTACAAGGAGCTCGGCCCGGGCCAGCGTGTCGCCCTTTCGAAGCTAGCTGCTGACAGCTTCGTAAATTCCAATCGTCCGTTCAGGATCGCCATCGACATTGCCATTTGGCAATTCCAAAACCAAGCGGCGCGAGGTATGCTGAATTCCATCACTTCACCCAGAAGAGCTTCTTTTTAATCATGACACAGGCGGAACCAATCCTGCGATCAGAACACTTTTTTATCGCCTTACTCGACTCCTTGGAACTCCCATCGAACCCATCTTCGTCTTTGACGGACCGAAAAAACCAGCATTCAAACGAAACAAGCGATCCGGCCGTGGAGATGCACTCGCCAGTGCCCAGGCGAAAAGGTTGATCAGGTTATTCGGATTTGCGATACACGATGCGCCAGGCGAGGCAGAAGCTGAGTGCGCTCTCCTACAGAGGCAGGGCATTGTCGATGCAGTTCTCAGCGAAGACGTCGATACCATAATGTTTGGCTGCACTCGAATGCTACGCAATTGGTCTGCAGAAGGGAAGGGGAATACCCCCACGCATGTGTCACTCTATGATTCCGAGGACATGGGCATCAAAGAACTGGGACTCGATAGAGAAGGAATGGTTCTTATCGCGCTCATGAGCGGCGGCGACTACCTCCCTGATGGAATTCCTGGATGCGGCGTCAAAGTTGCGTGTGAAGCCGCCAAAGCTGGTTTTGGAAAGTCAATCTGTCGTCTTAAGACATCCGACAAGGCTGGAATCCAAAGCTGGAGGGAATCTCTTGTTCACGAACTGAGAACAAATGAGAAGGGCTATTTTCGGACCAAACACAAGGCATTGGCAATACCAGAGGACTTTCCCAACCTCGAGGTCCTTCGGTACTACACCCATCCAGTCGTTTCGCCACAAGCCATCATTGATGGGGTTCGGGAAAAGCTCAACGAGAAGCGTGATATGCAGCTCGAAGCTCTGAGAGAGTTCACTAGAGAGACATTTGGATGGGATTTCCGAATCGGAGCCATCAAGTTCATTCGTGTACTTGGTCAAGCGCGCCTAGTCAGTCATATCCTTGAACAAAACAATGAAGGAAACTACGTCAAGAGGATATCGAGTCGCAGAGCTCATTTCAGCACAGATGCGACACAAGAGCTACGCTTATCCTATATTCCCCAAGAGCTTGTTCCGATTGACCTATCAAAGGAGGTGGAGGAAGAAATATCGTCCAGTCGAGATGGCCTGGCTCTCAACAGCGATGATGAGTATGAGGGAGGCGGTGACGAGGCAAGCTCCAAGGTAACAGGAAAGGTATATGACCCTTCCAAGCCCGATCTCGCTTGGGTATTGGAGGCAGTGGCCAAACACAGTGTGCCAGCCATGGTTGAAGAGTTTGAGGCGGCAGAATCTGCAAAGGCGAGTAAGACAACGAAAGCAACTGCGGCCAAAGCAACCCGAAAAGCACCAGCCAAGAAAACGGCCGGTTCCAAGGTCAAGGATGCTACCATGCCCGTTGGAGCTCTCGACCAATTCGTTACCGTCAAAAAGGTGGTTCCGGTAGACAGAACAACTTCCAAGACGAACAAAAAGTCGACACCTGAGTCATCACCCAAAAAATCGCCCAAGACATCACCTCGGGCGAGGGCTTCGACACCGCGGCGGCTACGAATCCCATCCCCGCTGGAATCAAGTAAGCAATCCACCGCCTCAACGACCCCGAGCCCGGTCAAACAGAGGACTTTTTGGACACTGGCCAGCTCACCGACAACGCCTAGAACCCGCCGTGCCCGTAGCCAGCAACAAGCGATTGTCATCTCATCTAGCCCAGTCAGTCCGGCAGATTCACCTCCCCCCTCACCATCACCTCGGCCCCGAGCAGCTCCCGCTCCCTCTCAGGAACTGCCTGAGTCGGTTCGCTCGATTTTGTCCGCGCGTGCTCCTCCTCCGGAGATGAGAGACAGAGTGCGACGGCCGGCGGCCAAGGCTACACAAAAAGCCCCCAGCTTCCACTTGTCTCAGCCCGCGAAAACGAAGCAGACTTCAATGGACACGTTCGCTAGCAAATTCAGCAAAACCAGCAGCAGCCAACCGGAGGCAAAACGAACAACCCAATCAAAAATCACACTACCTCCACTTGACGGTTTTGGCGACTCGGACAGCGACTCGGAACTGGAACCCCTCTCCTCTCTCCTCGCTCGCGCCTCCGTATCCCCCAGCAAGCGACAGAGCGACGTCATTTCTGTTAGCAGGAGCATCAGCCCTAGTCTAGCAGCCCCTGCGCGGAAGAAGAAGTTATTCGTCCCGCAGACTGAAGCCACGGGCTATTCTAGAGATGTCGACGTCGGTGCCGAAAACATCGACAATGAGACGACCTCTTCGCAACGTCATGACCCTCGTGACGCCACGACTCATCAGAGCGATATTGTTTACATTGATTTAACACAGGATGACTAAAATGAAAATGGAGTATCGAATCATGGCTTTTTTCTTGTTGTTTTTTTCAGCGGCGTTATCTGGACTAAGGGCATTGGGCGGGAAACATCTCATGATAACATGAATAAATGAGTGGTCGAGTTAGAACACTCAATGCATAGGATTACAATAGAGAATATCGATGATTCGATATAATAAATTACACACTTTTTGGTATCATCCCTTCGTCCCAGGTATAACGATAACTATACAATCCGTATTATCCCAAAATACGGATAAGGATTCCAGGTTTTTCTCTCCACCACCTTTCCGCCTGTTTATATCCAACCAATGTTTTACAATGCCCAATCCCAAGTCCGCTGTAATTTATATACTTTTTTCAATCTATTTTTTTTTAATTCGTCTAAACTCCGCCCATTTCCAAATCAGGATCTACCTCTGTACCTAAATCTCGTTCTTCTAGGAACTTCCTGCCCAGGAGATCGTCAGGTAGATAGGTCTGCCGGACAAGACCATCCTTGTAGTTGGGCGGATACTTGTACTCGGCGCCATATCCAAGATCACGCATGAGGCGTGTTGGCGCATTGCGGAGGTGTAGCGGCACAGGAAGACTGGCAACGCCAGGCTCGCGCAGGGCAGCATAGGCATTGTTCAAACCACGATAGGCCCGAGTGCTCTTCTTAGCCGCACACAGAGCCACGGCGCAGTGGGCCAGGGGAATGCGGGCTTCGGGCATACCAATCTGCTGTGTGGCTGTGTAAGCGGCCGTGGCCAGGGGCAGAAGTGTGTTGTCTGCCAGACCAACGTCTTCGGAGGCAATTACGATCATGCGACGAGCAATGAAGAGCGGATCCTCTCCCGACTGAAGCATACGGGCCAAGTAGTACAAAGCTGCATCAGGGTCGTTGCCACGAACAGACTTGTGGAAGGCAGAAATAGTATCGTAATGTTGATCGCCAGCACGATCATAGACAAGAGTTTTCGTCAGAGAAGACTTAATGTCGTCCTGTGTAATGTCTTTGCGAGCTGTCAAAGGCAGAGCAAGTTCGAGAAGATTAAGCGCGGTGCGAGCGTCTCCATCGGCGAAGCGCGCAAGATATGCAATCATACCATCGTCGAGCAGAGGCGTCGATGGATATGTAGCCTCTTCCTCCTTCAACGCACGCTTCAGAATCTGGATTATGTCCTCCGTGGTGAGTGACTTCAGTGTAAAGGTTCGGCAGCGGGATAGCAGTGCGTTGGCGACTTTAAAAGACGGATTCTCGGTGGTGGCGCCGATTAGGGTGACGGTGCCGTCCTCGACGGGCTTGAGGAAAACATCCTGCTGGGCCTTGTTGAAGCGGTGGATCTCGTCGCAAAATATGATGGTCTTGCGCCCTGTTAAGACACTATCGTTGGCAGCCTCCTGAAAGAGCTTCTTGCACTCGCCGACGCCTGTGCTGGTGGCGTTGAGCTCGATGAAGCGGCTGCCTACCATCTGGGCAATACACCGGGCAATCGTCGTCTTGCCCGTGCCCGAACCTCCCCAGAGGATCATGGATGGCACGTGGTTCTTCTCAATGAGGGACCTCAGGATGCCGTCAGGCCCGACAAGGTCCTGCCCACATACTTGGTCGAGGTTCTTTGGTCTCATTCGTTCGGCTAGCGGCGCTGATCGATGTGTCCTCGTCTTCTTGGTGACTCTGCCATCCTGCTCGTCCGTTGTTGCCGCAGCCGACTCGCCATCCTTTGACTCTTCTACAGTCTCGAGCTTGGTGGTAATTCCAACGTTAAACCCGGCCCCGGGACCCTCGTCAAACGATCTCTTCTTAGCTGTCGCAGACTGGAAGGTCCCGTTGACGATGGGCGTCAGGAGCTTGCCACCATCGTGGCCAAGCTGCCTCTTGGCAGCTGGTGTTGAGAAGAAGTTTGAAGCAGAGCGCTTCTGGGAACCAGAAGGTGTTTGAGACTGTGTCTGGGACTGGGGTGGCGTGGGGTTCTTCTCCTTCTCTTTGTCGACGATGAAGCTCGTACAACCCGAGTCGATGTGGTTGTTGATTTCGGAAGGCTTGACGGGCTGGTTGCAAATGGGACAATCGACCGCCATCGTCGAGCTTGGGTCTATTCTTCGTCTCGGAGGGAAGTCGGGGAGTCGTCGGGATCGCGTCTATCGGAAGTGCTTGGTCATGATACAAAGAGTTCAAGGTGAGCTTTCGCGCGCGACTGTGCGTAGCCAAAATGTCACTTGTGGGCGTCAGGCACTGAATGTGGGAACGCGACCCGATGACGCGCAGTCACGCTTTCGGTTTAATGGCCAAGGTACAAGGTACGTACCCCCTCACCCCTGTATCCCAGACCACTGCCGAAGCAGGGGCCGTCGTTGGGCTCCACTCCCGGATCATCACCATTATTTCAAACACCAAAAAAAAAACCAAGACGTTGACAATTTCAAAACGAATGCCTTCCCTTTTTTTCCGGGGCATCCATGACAAAGTCGAGACCGAGATCGATTCCTGGATACATCTAAAGTACCCATGCCCGTTATAGTTTTTACCTTTAGCCGATGCTTCGTTTCAATCCATGTGCCTGAAACAGCAACGTCTGGACCTAACGGAATAATCAGTAGAAACGCCCATCACGCTCGTGTCGGCAACAAGTCCTTGCGTCCACCCCAACACAGTCCAATATCATCACGTAATTCACTCAGTAAACATTAAAATTGTGCATCAATGTCCGTTATTTGTGCCTCAATATCGTCGTGCATCTTGTTCCAGAGTCTTTTCTCCGCTTGGCGATTCTGGACGGAAACGTCCATTCTTCTTATCCTTCAAAAGCCAGACCTGAATCAATGAGAAAACCCCATCTTGCCACCAGTAACCTAACCCCAAACAAGTAAACCACCCCCGTACACCCACCCATTCCTAATATTGCACCAAAACGCCCAGCTGTACCACCACACCACGCTCGTTATAGAGTGTCCCAGTTGTTCTAGTATATAGACAGTAAAGTGTCTCTCAACTTTCGAAGCTGTATCATGCCCTGGCCACGAGGCCTCTAAGCCGAAGTCTTCAGCGATCGAACCTTTGGTGATGAAATACTCGTCTCAGCCTTGCGTTTTCCAAGCACAGGCTCAGGCGCCAGTCGCGTCAAGCCAGGCGTACTTTCTCGATCCCGGGTTGCCTCGGCGTGGCACGAGGCGTGATAGGCACGATTTCCAACAAGTACCGTGTCCAACCATACCCACTCCTGTGCCGTATCGAGCCATTTGTTCTCGAACCGATCCTGACAGATTGGACATACAGTATTGATACCCTTTGATGCCTCGGGAACCGGAATATACTTAGGCTTGGCCGCTTCAGCCGCCTTGGATGCTTGTGCCGACTCCTCTTCAGCAGCAGGCATGTGATCTGCGTCAACCACTTCTCGAGACTTGAGCCAGTCCTGTCCAATGTCAGTCATGTATTCTTTGAGATCATATGCGTGGGTTATACTTACTCGTTGGTCAACATACCAACTGCGGTGCATGCCTCGCTTCTCAGCTTCATTGGAGCGTTGGTGAACTCGGAAGTGCCAGTCCATGTGAGCCGTCTTCTTCTTTCTGCCCTCCTCATCCGTCCTGAAGCGACGGCCGCACTGCGTGCAGGGAGGTCCAAGATCATCATAGAGTCCGGAAAGTAGCGATGGGCGGAATCTATACGTTGGTTAGCAATCTATACGTAGAGAGGCTCCACCACTTTAATGCTTACGGCTGCTTCAAGGAGAGAGAATTGATGCCCGTGTTCACGGGTGGGGCGAGTGCCGGGAGGCCCGCTGCTGCTCTAGTTGAGGCCAGAATGCTGGCGATATTTGGGGGTAGAAGAGATGCAATAGTTGTGGCTGCTGGGGCCGCTGGGGGCACAGAGGCCACTGGGGCTACGGGAGCAGCAGGAGGGGGGGCCTGCGGAAGCATGCCAGCAGCTCGAAGCCGATCAAGGAGTGCCATTGGATTCGGAGCAGGTGCAGCGGCCGGCGCCGCTGGAACCACGGGAGCCACGGGAGCCACGGGAGCCGGCGCGGGCTTTGGCGGCTCGGCGTGGGTCGTGGGTGGTGATCGTATCGCCACATTTGCAAATGGGGGAGTTGGGTTAGGTGTAGGGTTCTGAGAATTTGCCGCCGATCTCGCCATCAAGGCTGCCAACGCTCCCTGGCCCAGCAAGGAGTCGAGAGTCACAGTCCCAGCTGCAGGAGCAGGCGTGGGAGCTACAGCCATGGGAGGCGCCGGCGGAGCCTGTGGGAGTACAGCAGCAGGAATAGGGGTCGGCGTCTGGCTCGACGGAGCCCTCATGTTTACGGCAGCAAGATCGGTTACTTTGTTCTTAATGAGCTCAAGCTGGTCCGGCGGCAGGCTAGTGCTCTGCAGAATGCCTTGGAGGTCCAGCAGTGCTCTTAATCTGTTCTGAACACTAGCATCATGGGGGTTGTGCGAAAACTCCGCCCTGGTCGCCACAATCAGGTTCTGAATGTCATTCTTCAATGTGTCTATGCTTATCCTGGCAGGGCCAGGCGTTCCAGCGCCTCCATACGCCCCAGGATACGGAGCCTGGAAGGGTGCCGGAGTCGAGCCCGTAGGCTGAGGTGTTGAGTGCGGGGGATAGAAGGGAGCCTACAGCGGTTAGCAATTGCCACATGTCACAGAAGTTGAAAGAGCCTCACCTGTTGGCCCGGAAAGGGAGAGTTGCCGTTCGAGGGCGGATAGTGCGCCGGATAACCCGGGGGCACTCCCGGGCCTCGCATTCCAGGAGGTGTCGGAGTGTCACGATGAGGCATGGCTGCTCGAGGTCTGCCCGGGATAGGTCCTTGCGCCGGCATGCTCGCAGCCCGTGCCTTGTTCAGGGCATTCTCAATCGGCCGCACTAACTCATGAGAAAAAACTGGTCGGCTGTCCATAGACCCAGGGACGGGTTCCTTCCACGTCCGAAGCATTTCCTCCATCTTGCGACGAATGGGCTGGTCAACCACGGCATATGACTCCATAAATGTTTTAAAGAGGGTGCGACCAAAATAGAGCGTGTACGGTGTGCCAACATTTTTGACGATTGAATCCAACACGTACAGCGCCGGGAGCTTCTTGTTTGGGGGTGCCTAAAACAATGTTAGCAACTGTCTTTTTTCCGAGGTCTAAGATATGTGCCAAGTCTCTTAGGCAAAGACGCCTGCAGACTCGCCAAGATTACACCTACCTTGAGAATGTGCTGTTGCAAAACTTCTGCAATAGCTAGGGCATGTTCTGTATTCTCGCGCGCAATTACTGTAAGGTTGCTGATTTCGAACCGCATGTTGGAAGAGAGATCCTCCAGGGCGAGACGGTAATCCTCCGCCACTTCGGCAGATTCTGAAGACATGATGACGAATGTCGATTGCTAGGACAAGGAAAGGGGAGTTCTTTTTGACAATGTAAAGGAAACGAAGCGCAAAGTGAGATGTCTGCGTTCAGCGCGATAGAGGTAAAAATGACTCTCAGTCAGAGGGTGGCAAAAGACGCCTCAAGGTCAGTGATTTTTGGAGGACAAAGACACCGAAAACACGGCGCAAAGTAACACGTTCTAATATGGTGCCAAGTTTATTCCAAGAATCCTCGTTCCTGGCGCGCAGACCGCCTCCCAAGCTCTAGCCCCAGTACCAGTAAGTAGTATTTTGCTCTCCCAGCAACCTTTTTGCGAAACACCGCGATCAAGCCCCAACAGACATGATCCAACCGTCTTTCACCACGAGTTCGCGCACGTAGCTGCAGCCTCTACCGGGCTACCGCGTTCGATATGAATGACTCTGGGGGGACTGAAGTGTAGTGATCGGGTCGAGGGGGTTTATCACAGGTGGAGGTGTCGCGTGTGTGGAGGGAACTGCTCGCAAGCGATGGGTGGAGATAGCGAGAGCTTGTCACGTTGGGATATCCGAGATGGGGGGATGGCGATGGTCTCTTGGGGGATTCGGGATGTCTAGCTGGATCCTGCGATGGATATGTTAGGAGTGCGTTGGGAATGCGTGTGCTGATGTTATAAGGAGGCGCGAGAGCTCGATCGGAGATGTCGTCGAGAACTTGGGACAGAGGCGCACGTGACTCGGGTTCAAAGCGGAGGTACGTACCCACAAGGATAAACCACCACCATCCGGCTCAATGGCTTTAGTAAAGACAAAAGGGCAGCAAGTGCCCCTAAAGTGGCTTACGTTTACATATGATAACAATCACGGGTTACTATCGGATCCAAGCATGCAGTAAAATTGACCTGAGCATAACTCATAACCATTTCACTGTATTTTTCGTTTGCCACCCGCCAATGCCAACAATCCTCAGTCTCATTCTCACAGCATCATCTCATTCAAGGTAGAAGCAAGCTTTTTATCGTTTTAAATTGAGAGATTTGTCTAGAAAATTTCATCGTCAATGCATCAAAAGATGACGGGTATTCATTCCGCTAAAATTACATCCAAACGCCATTATGCCCAACGCCTATGATCCACCATTCCAACATTCTATCTCGAATCATTCTGGCCATGCTTTTACTGTCCATCCGTATCCACCACGCCTTATGAAACATTTAGAATCGAGACATGTGCGCCGCAGAGTATCCAGAGTATGGCCTAAAGTGTGCATTCGCTGGATGTTCCACGGTGAGGGGCCGCTGCACACCGGGGGCAACAGGGCTCTCTCGGTCATTGACATGTGGGCTCTGGTTGTTGAAGCTAGGAGAGTGGCTGAAGTTGGGAGAGTAGGCGGGATCACGCTCGACATCGTACTGAGGGTGAAGGTGAGATGGCATTGGACCGCTAATCTCTGGTCGTGGAGAGCCCGTCTTGGGTTTGGAATCATCCTTCTTGCCCCAGAAGGAAGACATGAATTTCTTCTTGGGCTTCTCTCGAACTGAATTGCTTCGAACAGAGTATTGCTCCTTGTACGAGGGAACCTTCAGGTTATCGGCGGTGGCTAGAGAGCCGTCGGAGCGGACCAGGCGAGCGCTGATGTTGTTGGCCGAATCGCTGAAGACGAAGGAGCAGACAATGTTAAAGAGACCGAAGGTGATGGCCAGAACGCCAGAGGCGAGGACCAGGCGCCAGAATGGCAGGCCCAAATTCTTGGCCGAGTTAGCAGGCTGGTTTAGTTTGCCCAAGATGTTGCAGCCGATGATGTTCATAGCAGCACCGAGCCAGGTGAAACCACACTCATCAGAGAGAACAGGCCAGGTGCGGCGGAAGTAAGACTTGGCGAGGGGCAGTTCAGAGACGACGAGGAAAACGGAAATAGTGCTCGTAAAGAAAAGAGAGGCGGCATCGAAAAAGAAGAAGCCATTTGAGGTGTCGACCTTGATGATCAGAGTCCAACATGCCACAGCGGCACAGAGGAGGGTAATGATGGTGCAGGCGCGGAGGACCTGGAGGATAATCATCCCCGGTCCCTTAATCGATTCGCCAAGCATTTTCGATCGCGAGTAAAGGATGGATATAGTTCGTTTTTTCGTCGATTATAGAAAAGAGAGAAGCGGCACAGGTCTAATCCATGAGTGTCAGTTGGGCATCGTGTGCTTGTGTAAGAGGGGGGGCTCACCAAAGACACTGTAAAGATATTTCGGTTTGAGAAGATGGTGATAGTTTTCAAGGCGTCAATCAATGAGCAGCCAGTGAGATAAACAGAAATAAAGATGGGCTTTAAAAGAATCGGTGGTGGTTTCCGAATGCTCGCAAATTGAAAGTGAGTCCGAGGTGACGGAGAGAGTGAAGTAAGAATGGATACGGGATAGCAATAGTGGAACCAGTCCAGTTGAATGAAGGGGACGAAAGAAGAAAAGAAGGAAAAGAAAAAGACTGAAAAGCCGCTAGGTTACTCTAGATCATGAGAATCATTATCAGAGAATGCTTTGAATGGCAAACAAGAATCAAGAGGGAGGAGGAGGGTCAATATGAGTGAAGGCCGAGCCCCAATTCTTTAATAACAATCAAGTAATGCACGCACACACGGCAATCACAGCACAATCTCGGCCCGCCGGGGACTAGGGTCAAACGAAAAGAGACCAAAGGTCACAGCAGACGCAAAAAGAAAAACGGCACTAAGGGGGGCACCCCTGCCCGCAAGTGAAGGGAGCAAACGTGGAGTGACAAGTGAGGATTGGGACGGTGCAGCGCCTACGATTTGCTCGCAGGTGGAGCGAGGATTGGGGAGGTAGCAACGACGACGATTCGCTTGCAGGTGAGTGAGAATTAGGACGCGGCGGCGCCTACGATTCGCCGTTTCGAGTTGATGGGATGGCGTGCGGGAAGTGGCCACGGCCCAATCAATCCAGCGGGATAGCCTGGCATTGGGGGAAAGAGAGAGAGCAAGGGGGGTCTGAACACGCCAGGGATAGGGCGGTTTCATGGCGTGAGGCGTCACAAGTGAGACGACGACGAGAGAGCAAGGTGAGGAGGACGAGGTCGCAGTGCGGTCCGGCCAAGGGCCAGCGGTTATGCTGCTCAGCGCGCGACACAAGAAGCGATTCTGGACGCGGGTGCCCAATGGATTTGTCGCCGCATTGAGCGTTTGCGGAGGGCATGGTCGGGACGATGCTTTTTCGCCAGGCCGGGGACGTTGAGCGCTTCACGATTAGACCTGGGTCCATCTCAAGACTGGGGTTGAAGAGCGGAATGATTGGATGTGCAGACACCATCGGGAGAGATTGTTTCAGAAAGACTCTCAGACCCTCGCTGCGGATCCCCCGAGACCCCGGAGCTTCTAAGGTTCCAGGGTTCCTAGGGCTCCAGCTCCGGCTCCGGCGCCAACCCAGCCCAATCCAGGTACTGCCGCCTTGCCTCCAGTCCGGCTGGAACTGTATGGCGCAGCCCTGTCTTGCCTGAGCTGCAGTGCTGCAGTGCTGCAGTGCTGAGGTGCAGCTTTCTCTCCATCCCCATCCCCCCCATCCCCCCTCCTCTCCCCCCGACAGCCTGCAGCCGACGCAACACTGGGTACCATGACAGCCCAGCCCAGCCCCAACAAGAGCGACACACGTGGGGATGTGCCACTGAATAATCCCCCCGCCATTAAACTTGACACCGGCATTCATCTCCTACGTCCGCTGATCCTCGTCGCCAATCGTCAACGTTGCACGGCTCACGGACGCCGGTAATGAACTATGCAAGGATCAGGCGACAAAGTCTTCAGCTGGTCACTTCTACTGATTAACTGGTCATCTCTCCCATCTGCAAACGTCTCGCGAAAAAAAGAGGCAAACCTCGTATGCGTGTGTGACTATTCATTTGTGATTTACCCTCTTGCTCCCTGCATGGCCGAGATGACAAGTCCGCGATCTCACTGTCAGCAGGCCGGCCAACATGTTCATCCGCAATCTCGCAGCTTCCCGACAACGCACGCGTTCAATCTTAATTTGATTACCAAATCACCGCTCGGCTGCGTTCTCATGGCGTGCCCGAAAAGTCTTCTCGTGCCCAATGGTTTGGAATATGGCCAGGTGGTCGCCCGTGTTTCGGCCCCAAGCGCCCGCCGTTGCTGAGGCTCCACAGGTTTAGCCGCGGTGCTATTTTGGCCTGTCGTCGGCGCGTAGCTCTCGATAGCCGCAGCGCACCCAAAACCCGGCCCGAAGGGCCAAAACCTGGGCCTGCATGCGATGACTTCATGGTTTGTCTTTGGTTTCATTGGGTATGTCATTGCGTACGCCATCGGGGTCTTCGGGAGGATTGTCGTTTCCGATGGCAACACCTATTAATTATAGATGCGCCGTGATAGGGCCCAACAGCTAGACAAAGGCGAATCAGGAGATACAACCAACACTAACTTTTTCCACGACATCGAATCAGGTCACGACGGAGCCTCCAAACTAGCAGGCTGACAGGTACAAGGGCCACATGCTCAGATATTTTGAGTTGGCGGATTGCTGTCCTTGAGTGAGCTAGCATACTTGACCTCATCCACTCTGCCACACGACGCCAGCTCGACCCAGCGGCAACCCATTGGTTGGAACATGACTTCCTCGGTATCTAACAGACCGGACCTCATATGGGTTTCGGAAGCGCCAGCAAAGTACATTGTAGACTAAAAGAAGCCAGACCAGGCTCAGTGACAGGTCATCAGTTCTACCTCAACAAGACGCAGCATGATATTGCAATTCTTTCTCCCAGAGTCTCGAATGAATACTTTTTAATAGCCTTCCGAACACAAAGTTCGTAATCATAATTAGCTTTACCATTCCTCATTCAATTCCAGCCTACTAACCACTTCAATGGTTTTGTCTTGCATGAGAGCGGTGTCCCCATTCATATTCCTGGAACTATGACAGCACCACTACCCCATTTGTACCCATCGACACACTGACCTCCTTCAATAAGATCTTGGCAATAAAATAGCCAAGTTGTCAAAGGGGTTCATGAATTGGTAGCATCAGAATATATGCGCAAGCTGCGTAAATCTATACGGAGTGCCGGATCTTGAACAAAGCTGGCATTGATGATCTCTATAAACAATCACATCGAGCGACTACGTGGAACACAACCCTCTGTGCTCAATCCACTTGCATACTCTCTGTTTAAACGTGTCCTCATGCTGCTTGATGGTATCCTACAGCGCAATGTCAGTCTGGATTCAGCAAAGTATCAATAACGCAGCATAGCACATGAATTTTTACGGTACCATTTATGTGATCACACGCGCCATCAGAGTCTTCACTGGCTTTTTCGTTGCAAGGAAGAGTAGAGAGCCGTGCCGAGAGAGGCGCAGCACACGCTGAAACGGCCAGAAACATCAAGGCCAAAATTGAAAACTTCATCACGACAAAGAACTATCAGAAACGAGGATGAGATACTGGTTTGGATGCTCCTTTTTTGTTAGTGGTCTATCTGAAATCTGGAGGAGACTTCAACTTAAATACTCAGAGTATCACCCGCGGAATAAATAAGCACCACGCAAAACACACCATGCGCTCACCCAACACCCAGCCATAGATATATTCCCCCTCCCATTCTCAATAAAATAAAATAAAAGGCCATGTCTTGTAATTGAGCCATCGCCTCTCCACGTGCCGAAAAACCGCGGCATGATGCTATGTGTATTGATCCACAATTGCCGTCCGGGCTGGAACCTGCATTAATCTAGTGCAGACTCAACTCGAGCCGCCATCTACGACCAACTCTATCTACTAATCGATATCTGTCAATCTTGTACAAAGTTTCGGTTAACTCGTGCTTGTATTGAATTCATGAAGAATCCTCGGAAGAAAACATTCACAACACTCGGCTCTGTCATTTTCAGTTGATTCCGAGTTGTTTCCAATCAACCGGATATCCAGCGACGTTTTGGCTGGCTCGGACACTTCTCTACCGTATCTCTGCCCCTCACGGCTATTCTGTACGAAAATGGCATGGTTCATCCAGCTGTACTTGTATTGTGGGAAACATGAAGCGGGCCGCTCCACGCTAATGCGTTCTATCACATCCCTTGCGGCGGCATCACAAACTAAAAAGTTCGACAAATCCGGTCACGGGCAGTTCCATTTTCCCAAGACGGGTGGTTTTATATCCAATCTACCTCGACATAACGTATGATGAGGTTGCAATTCCGTCTACCCGAGTTCCAAATGAAGACATGAAAACGGAGCCAACAAACCCATATCAAAGCCATTTAGTCTTGCTCCAAAAAGACACTATTTTTGCGCATCTCCTACGACTTCTATTCATGATATCCAAAAATCTAGCCAGCATCCAAGTTGCCAATTGCGTTGATAGTTCAAGTTGCGTCAATAGGAGAGCCAAGAGCATCGATTATCACAAATTGGGATGGGACATCTCAGGCTAAGCTAACGCCAAACCGCAGGTAAAATATATCCCCTATTTTTTAAGACGCAACATTAGTGTTTCTGATGATAAGTAGAACTATCGTGTCTCCACTAACCAGCTAACGCGGCATTCAGCTAACGAGATTCGCGTTTCGATTCAATATCCACCTATGCATCTCAGCAAACAAGCATCGTAACATGCATATGAGGTTTCGATGATCTCGGTTTAGAATTTATTTATGAATAAATATCCGGTATATCTAGAGTATCATCCCTGAAAGCATGAAATCCAAGCTTGGGGAAGCTGGTCCTGCCGTATTCGCCTTCTAGGCCTATCCAGGTCAACCAAAAAGTCCAGCAACATTTCGGCTAATCTGAAGTATCTCCGCCGTTCGTGGCTATAACATACTTAAATGGCATGTCCCGGCCCGCTATGTTCGCTGTCACGGCATCATAGGACATGGGCTGGGCCTTATCACATCCACCATGACATTGTGAAGCGAAAACTTGACTAGACCCGGCCGCGTGAAGCTCGTATCTGTCTAAGACATTTTGTTCCAGATCACTTTATTATATCGGTTCCAATCCAATCTCAGCTCCAAAAGCGAGATAGGATCCATTGTTTGTTACATAGCGACAAATGATGACAACGCTAATCATTGCCCAATTATGGATCGCACGCACCTCTCCCCTCACAGACAAATCGGTCATTCTAATCCCTTTTTCTAGTCAGCAAAGTACTTCAGTATACTAAATCTGATCTAAAGTTCACATCGTCCTCCATCCCGCTGGCGGATAGAGCAGCAGCATGTTTTCCATCCTGACAATCAGACTTAGGTACTCTCGGTTTTTTCAACGTCAACATTCCCGCCATTTCTGTCTCTCCAACCCCAAAACCGAATGGTACGAGGGAGCACGACTCGCTCCAAGATACTCCATGCTTTGTCGGCACTTCCCGAGGATGAGTAAAAACCAGGCTCCTCTCCACCAAGTCTCTCGATTCGTATTCATTAGCGCTTTTGTGTAGTTAATCATCATAACTTATAAGGTTGGGTTTCTAATCGCATTTCAAACAAGAAATATGACGCACATTAGTTATGAAGTCAAGTCGAGTGTGTAAATCTAGTGAGTTCATGATCATGCAACGCGGTACCACTCGACACCTCCAATATGTTTTTAACACACATTATTTCAATGATGACATCCCTCTAATCGTAAAATAATTGGCCCGTTCAATTAGATTGTGCCAAGTGAAATGAAATTGCCATCCTATTTTAACTTGTTTGCGTTTTACGCCACATTGGAAATTCTTCAACGCCACTACCCTACACCAACCGCCCAACCAGCCATCCACAATTCACTCTTCCGAACAAGTATAAAACCGGAGTGAATCGACGTCACCAAACAGCAACAATACTGTCCAAAAGTCACACAAGGAGTTTAAAGCAAGCGGGGTACAGGGGAACATATTATTTTGTCATCAAAACACCAATGTTTTCTGACAAGTTGGCGCCGTACGTAGGCCAAACATAAAGCACGCCGCGCTCTAAGTCATGATGGATGACGGTGATGTGTTATTGAGGGCCTAAGATTGCCTCACCGGATTGGCGATCCTGCCAAACATGGGTTTGCCCTTTCCCTCTACAAGCAGGTGACTTGCGCAGTAGTTGCGCACATTCTTGTCGCGCTTCTCGAGATCTTTGCAACGGACGTTAGACTCCGCATTCCACTTTTCGTCGCACTGCGTAAACTCGCCCTTGTAAGAGCAGCCGCACGCGTAATTGAGGTACTCTTGAAAGCACATTATCAACAACGCCAGGGTTTAAGTCTGTAAGAGTATGTCAATCATCTGGCCCGTGGCAAAACACCATCTCAAATAAGGGCCACGCACAGTGATTGTCTTAGGCTGTCTGCACTTTGGCGCTGGTCGAGACTCTTTACAAATCAGTTTGGCTGGCGAATGAAGTTGTAAGAGTGAAGTTTGTCTTGACGAGGAGACAAACCAAAAAGCAATATAGAACCACCTGCCAACAGCACCTGCGTATCAGTCTGTTTGACTGGCCAGCAACAAACAAGTGTGGTGGATCGTGTTGGTTGATTAAAAAAAAAAAAAAGGTACATGGGCTTGTATGCGGTCGCACAGACAAACGCAAGTACCACGGCGAAAGCGAGGTCATTCAGGTTGCACAACGCCACAATCCGATTGGCTGCCTCCGCCACCAAAATGGGCACCGCCTCACCTCCAAGACCCAAAACGCTTCCGTCCTCTCTTTTAACGTCTCTGCTTTCGCAACCTCCTCCGACGAACACCGATACCACAAACCCTCGCAAGAGCCGAATCTCTATTCACCATGGCCCGTGGAAACCAGCGCGACAAGGCCCGTGAGGCTAACCTCAAGAAGCAGGCCGCTCAGGTGCGTATCCCGCCCTTTGTCGCCCTGCGCCGGGCAAACCGCCAGTCCTACCTCTATCTCCGTGACCATGATTGCTGACATGCGACTTTCTTTTTTCGGCGCCTACAGAAGAAGGGCAACAACATGAGTGGATACGAGATGCAGAAGGCCAAGGAGTCCGCCGCCGAGATCATGCGCAAGAAGCAGGCTGCCTGTACGAGAAAGCCATGCCCCTCCCCCGCCATCCGCCCTGGTGGTGCTCTGTCCCACGCGAAAAGTTCGCATTGCTAACGCGCACGACTCGCAGCCGAAGCCAAGAAGGCCGAAGCCACCGGCAAGAAATAAGTCGATACGCCGCTGCCGTCGGTGGGAAAACGATATCCTGGGCTCTACCACGAAAACAACAGGCGACAAACGCTCCGACCTGATTTTCTCTCCCCGTGGTCTCTCTTTTTAATCGTAACGTCACCCCACAGTGATGGAGAGGAACAGAAGAGTTCAGGAATACAACACTGTGCGGCTCTGTGCGACTTTTACTTGTACGACAATTATGCGAATTACTCTAGGATAGCAAAGGCGAAGGCGGTGCATGGATGGATTTGGGTCCCCTTTGAGACAAATTATATACACTATTTCAATGTGTCCCATTGTCGTGACTGTATTCATGCAAGATTTTTAATAGGTGAGGCGCGAGTTCACATTACACGGACCATCTTTTGGCTCGACGAATAATACTGCAAATCATAGAATTCGTTCATATTAATCGCCCAGACACTATAGAGCTTTTTGCACCTTCATACCCGTGAAGTGTGAACCGGAGCTCTCCAAGGCTATTCGCGTAAGCTATATCAAAAGATTTCTCTAATCTTTATATAATAAATTCGCCATCCTTATTCCCTATTCCTACGCTTGTCCCTATCATACCCTTCTCATTTCTCTCGCCTCCTTCGATAAAACGCCCTCGTGTTAGTGTGGTGTTGCGCTTCTTCATAGCCCAGCCATGTTGAGCGGCAGTGCACCTAATCATCTATGTTAGCGAGGAACGCCGTCTCTGAACCTGAATAGGAAACTTACCAGCTAGTCCTCCAAAAGAGCCAACGCCCTGGACCGCAGCCGGGAACGAGTTGGATGAGCAGCTCACGACACAAGTACAGCTGCCATCGTTGGCAATAGTGCCCTGGCCGGGAGTAACCCCCGATTCCCCAGATGCCGCGGGCGGGCTGACCAGCGAAGCCGTTGGAGTGCTGACCTCCCCAGCAGGAGTTGTAGCATTGGGGTCTGTGATGGGAGTCGAGCCGCCCTTGCCATTCTGCTCAATGGCCAGCTGTTGGAACTGGGCTTGCGTCTTCTCCTGTGTGGGGTTGATGGAGAAGACCATGCCTTCACCGCAGTGGTTGGCCTGCTTGCAGTAGAACCCTATTATGCATTAGTTGGGCGTTCTGTACTGGTTTGGGGTTGTTTTAACTTACACAGAGGTGTCTCGACCATAACCTGCATAGCCATGCGGGGAGGAGGCGACACGCTGTTGTTTGGGTTGGGCATGAAACCAGAGTCCATGCCGCCCTCGATGAGCGCACAGGGCTTCTCAAAAGCAGACTGGGTGACGGTGTGGTTCTGGGAGAGGAACTCGAACTCGACAGTGTCTCCGACGGGGACGTTGAGCTGGTCAGGCTGGTAAATGAGACCGCCAGGTCCGCCCACGGTGACTGTGTGAGTAGCAGCTGCGGCCGGGGGAGTAGCCTCGCCAACTCCTGCGGTCACGGTTTGAGTCACGGTGACCTTTTCGTTGATGGTGGTTGTGGCTGCACCGCCGCCGTTGTTCACCCAGATGATGATGACTTGGGCCCCGTTATTGCCACCCTTACTTCCTTTGCCGTCTCCCTTTCCACCGTCTTTTTTCTCCTCCTTGTCGCTGCCGCCCTCTTGCTTCAGACTTCCAAGGAGGTTGTTCGGGTCGATCTCGATGATCTGTTTCGAGGCGCCGCCCACCCCATTCTCAACCGGGTGGTCTCGCTTGACAGTCCAGGACGTCGCGGGATCACCGATAGACAGGGCCATGGCTAAGGGGGCCGCAGCCAGCGCGAGAGAAGTTGCGAACTTCATATTGTCGTCGTTGTCTAAGACGGGAGTTATGCTTTTAGAGTTATACGATCCTATCAAAGGATACAAAAAATAATGAATCGACCTAGCGATTGTGGCTCAAAGAAAAGAGTCGAGGGCCTGCTCGTGGGAGAAGAAGAAGAAGAAGAAGAGAAGGGACTTTGTCGCAAAAGGCAAAAGAGCGAAACACGCAAACAACTTTTCTTGTCAAGGAGAGAGATGTCCTAAACAAAACCCATCAGAAACCCTTCTCGAGGTGCGGACAAGGCGTCGACTTATACTCATTCGCTCGGCAGCCGCCCAAGCCGGTCTGGAGATGGTCTCCACGGCGCACCCGCACGAAACGCAAAAACGCTGCGGCACCGACCCTGCTGGCAGGGTCTCGCTCTCGGCAGCTCTGGGCCCGAACCAGTAGCGCGGCGCGGCGGGTGCGCAGGGTGCGAGGAGAACATGCTGTGACAGATTCGTCTCGGGTTGCGTTTGGTGTAGCACCCTGGCTGCAACCCCAAAATGCGGGTGGTAAGGTGGTGTCTTACGGCTGACATCCGGCCGCTGCAACGCTGGCGCTGGCGGCTTTGCAGAGGGCGGCCATGTCAAGTTTCCCTTTCATTGGGCCGTCTAATACCTTATTACTTCTCTTATCATGACTAAGTGTTTTTTTTTTTTTTTGAGGCCGCAATGCACGCGCTTTAACAAGACGTTTTAATGGCCGCGAGAATAGGTCGGGCAAACAAGAGCAAGAGAGAAGAGCAGCCAGCCAGCCACTGGGCGGATCCGGCAGCGTAACATCGGTCGCTGCCAACCTGTCTCAGCCATTTGCAAGCAGTTTAGCTGTGCTAACAATGCCTCCGTACCTGATCTACAGTGGCTCAAACCCAACTGGTGACATTATTGCCATTTTGAAACCCCATTACTCAGGGTGCTGCCGCAGCATCGCCAGTGCCTGTGGTGGAGTTGTCGCTTCTGGCTTTCTGCGTCTCACTAGCAACAGACCTTGGCACTCGTCCGAATTATTTTTCAGGAAGCGGGAATCTTTTGAGAACCGATCGACTCAGAGATTTGCGGCCTGATGTAATGCAGATTTTTATCTTTTTTTCTTTTCTTTTTTTTTTCTTTTTCTTGCAGTCGTAAACGTGGTCCTGAAAAGTGGCCGACGGAGCGTATTGTATTGAGTGTGCATTTAGTCGCGTGATCTATACTTCAATACCTAGTACACAAGCCGCCAAGAATCCTCACGTCCCAATCCTACCTTCCCTTTCTATTATTATATATTGATATGAAATCACCTGCCGCATTTTTAGGCGCCCTTCGGATTCATCCAGGGCTCGGCTCTCCGTCAGAAACGTAGGTGGGGGATGTGCCAAGCTGCCAAGCAAGGTGAAAGGCGGCCTCCCGGATATGAAACAAATCCCTAATGGTTAGCACAACCACTTAAGCATGCGCCCATCGGGCTGAGACTCGGGGTCGCGGTTCAAACAAAATTCCTCCTAGGCTCCGTCATTGCATTTAGTTTAGTTTTTTGCGATCGCCTTGGCCATTCTGACACGGCCAGGAGAGTGGGAGTGTTTGGCGCTGTCAAGCTTTCTGCACCTGCTACAAGCCGCGTCGCAGATGGTCGGTTCAGAGAGATCGGATAGGGTTGCGGTCATGCGGCGGCCACGGTGCGGCCTGTATTCATCCGGTTCTCAGCCCTAGCTAACACCTCGTGGCCTAGGGCTCCCGGCTCTGCTGGGCTTGCTGCTGGCCCTCAAACAGCCCGGTGTAGTAGCCCGCATAGTACCAAGACATGAGAAGCTTCTTGAGATTTTCGTCTTGCACTAGACACGCGAGAAACATTCCAATATTAGCACGAATCATAGATAGCAGGATCGCTTCCAAGTTTCAACTTACCAGACCCGAGGACCGCCTGTACCGGGAACGCACCCAGGCCGGGCTTGGGTCCATGATCTGAGGGTCCCTCTTGCGTGGTCGTTGTGCCCTGATCGACATTAGCCATGGCCGGGAGGAACAGGCCGAGAATGATCACTCTGACTAGACGAGACCTATGGGGACCATATACTTGCCTGTTCATCCGCAGCACCCTCGTCCGCAACCTCGCCGTCATCAAACGACTCCTCGGGGCGATCACTCTGAGCGTCCGGCTTTGTTGTGGACCTAGGGAAATGAACGTCTCAGCTACCATCTTTGCTGTCACATAATAGCCGTACTAACCGATTGCTCCGTTCCAAGTCCCTCACGCTTCCACCCTTTGCATGGATGCTGTGGTATTTCTGCAAGTCGTCAGTAAAGTTACCATGGAGTAGAGACTGGAACAACAATATACCTTGTACTCAGCCAACGCATCATTCCACGAGTCGATGAGGGCCGAGTCATCCCACACCTCCTCGTGGCTGAGGTCCTTGTTGTTTTTGCCCATTTTGAGAGATGGTTGTATTAGAATAGAATGAAGTCGCCAGGCAGCCTGCTGTAGCCGTTCGCGACTGTAAGAGCAACGCCCAGGCACCTTTTTTAGTGGATCGAACCGCGCTGTTCTCTGCAGGCGGCTCCCCCACCACCCTCCGATTAACTGATAGTGGACCCTCACCGCTCTCCGTAGCGCGGCAGAATCCCAATTTTTTCTTCACCCACGCTTTTGCTTCCCAGCCGCCGAGCTTTTGCGTATCGCTGGGCATCCAATCCGCAACAATCGACGCAATGGCTCCCGAACTAAGGAAAAGAAAGCGTAAGATGATTCGCAACCCTATTACAATTCACATTTTAACATTATACAGCTTCCACCGAGGTGCAGAAGCCCAACAGCACCCCCAAGGCCGCCAAAGTCGCCGCTACCAAGGGCAAGCGTAAAGGTCAGTTCTGCCCATTGACTTGAAAAAAGCAACTCGATGCTAACAACGCCCCGACAGCCCCCGAGGATGCGTCGCCTGTGTCGCTGAAGAAGCAGAAGTCTGTCAAGAAGGCTATCGCCGTGGAAAAGCCCGCAAAGAAGCCAGCGCAAAAGTCCAAAAAGTCTAAGCCCGTCGAGGAAAAGGTTGAGGAAGAGGTTGCCAAGGACGAAACCACGATCGACGTCCCCGACGTTTCCGACTCTGAGGATGAGGATGAGGAGGAGGGCAAGGAGGTCCAGGCTCTAGTGACCGAGCTCGACTCTGGCGACGAGGATGTCACCGAGGGCGACAACGTCTACCAGCCCGGCCAGGATGTTGGCAAGATCCCCAAGGTGTCCAAGGAGGTCAAGCAAGCTGCCAAGGGCTCCGACGAAGAGTCCGGCGTCATCTACATTGGTCGCATCCCCCACGGTTTCTACGAGCACGAGATGCGACAGTACTTTGAGCAGTTCGGTCCCATCAACAAGCTGCGCCTGTCGCGAAACAAGAAGACCGGCGCCAGCAAGCACTTTGCCTTTGTCGAGTTTTCCGAAGCCAGCACAGCTGAGATTGTCTCCAAGACCATGGACAACTACCTGCTGTTCGGACACATCCTCAAGTGCCGAGTCATTCCCAAGGATCAGGTGCACGAGGATCTATTCAAGGGCGCCAACCGACGATTCAAGAGAGTCCCCTGGAACAAGATGGCTGGCCAGCACCTGAACAAGGCTCTGACCGAGTCCGCCTGGGCCAACAAGGTCTCCAAGGAGCAGGGCAAGCGAGCCAAGAAGGCTGCCAAACTCAAGGAGCTTGGATATGACTTTGACATGCCCGATATCAAGGCAGTGCCCGCCCCCGCTGCCCCCGCCGCTGTTGAGAACGGAGAGAGTGAAGTCAAGGCCATTGAGGCTGCGCCTGTCGAGAAGGAAGAGGCCAAGGTTGAGGAGGAAGCTGAGCCAGAGGCCGAGGAGGAGCCCGAACCTGCAGCAAAGAAGGCCAAGGCTTCTCCCAAAGCTGCTCCCAAGGCTAAGGCCGCCAAGGGAAAGGCAGCCAAAGGCAAGGGCCGAAAGGCTAAAGCTTAGAATTTGACCTTTTTTTAGTCTATAGCGATCTAGGGATAAGGAAAAGTCCATAATGAATTCAGGCTGGCGTTATGTTGCAATGCTGAAGAAATATTTTTTCACTTCACTCTACGAAATTGTGATGCAGATGTTGATATGTACGCACATAAGCGAACCCATAGCACTCATGAGAAAAAAATTGAGCAGCAACGGGATTATGAAAGGCGAAAACTAGTCTACTTCGCTCTCCACTGTGAAAAGGCAACGGGAAGCATGGTCATGTTCACGTCGTGAGTGCGAAGGGGATTGTAAGATGAAGAAGAAAGAAGAAAAAGTCGAAACAAATGGGTCTGGCCAGTGGTGATATTGGAGAGCCACGGGCTGCGACGATGACTAAGCTAGGTCCAATCTAAGGGTCCCACCACCTTTAACGGGCGAAGCTAGAAAGGCGTTGAGACAGATGATGGGGACTTCTCGTATTAAGAAATATCGCAAAAGTAAATATAAAAGGTTCAGTGCCATGTTTTAGTTGCGATAATTGCCCTCTGCAGCAATGTCCGGAATGCTTCAGACGGAAGAGACGTCTTACAGGACACAGGTGTTCGCAGGATTGTGTAACATTTACTGGCTTCCGCTCGGCCCTTTATTGGAGGAACGCAAACCAAGAGAAGGCCAAGTTGCATCAAGTCATGGGCAGCTGTAACAAAGCCAACTGCACAATGAGCAAATGTCAGCTTTAAAAAATAAAATAAAAAAAGGAAGCTACCTTTATGGCCCCAAATTCAAGTCCCAACGCAAAAGCCAAGCAACAGGCCACTCATTAAAAAAGGCACTGAACCCCGGTGAAACATTGTCCAGTTTGGCCAAGCCGTTGCCAAACCGCAGGCACCGTCCCGGCTGCCAGGGAGCCCCCAGGAAACGCCCAGACAGCCCACTGAGCCACTGGAGTTCGCTAAATTCCACCCGCCAGCAGCGTCCGTTTCGCCAACTCTCGCTGACGTGGTGGACTCGGGAGTCTCAACCCTCGCTCTCGCACCGGGTCTCCTCCAACACCACGCGCGCGCGCAACCCCCCAGGACCCTTCCTCCTCTGTGACCACACCCAGACGCTGATGCCGCTCCTGTTCAGCGCATCAGTCCTTCGCAATGTCCTCCGCCGCTGCCACAGACCCGACGCAGACCCCGAATTCAGGTGCGTACAAGCCCCCCCACTCCCTAGCAATGGCAAGCCGAGAACGTGTCCTGATGGAGCCCGTGATGCGCAGGGTCCGCCAAGAAGAAGAACAATAAGAAGAAGAAGAACGCAAACAAGAACAAGGATGCTCCTCCGGCCGGCAACGGAGAGGCCAAGCACGAAACCGAATCCGTCGACGATGAGGTCGAGGTTCATTCGCAGACGGTTCGTCGTCATTGTTCCCAGACATGCACTCCCGCGCGCTGACAGCAACGTTTCAGGACACCCCCAACAACGAAGAGGAAGCAGCACCCGCCACCGAGAGCAACGGCCATCCCGTAGAACCCAAGATCAACGGGCTTCCGATCCGCACCAATGATAGCGAAAAGAAGGACGATTCCGACACCACGGCCAAACTCGAGGCCATGAGCAAGGAGCGGGAGGCTCTGCGGGCCGAGGTCGAGCAGCTACGGAAGCAGCTCGAGAGCATCCAGGAGTCACACACGAGCGAGGTTGAGCAGCTCCAGTCCGACCTCGAAGAGAGCAATGCGGCCAAGGAAAGCGCCGAGGAGCAATACCAAAACCTCCTGGGTCGAGTAGAAAAGATCAAGGAGACGCTGAGCGACAGGCTACGGCGAGACAAGGCGGAATTGGAAGAGGCCAAGGAGAGGATAGAAGAGCTGGAGGCCCAGAACGAGGAACTCCAGAATGCCGCCCAGTCCTCCGGCGAGGATGTCAGCAAGCTCAAGGAGGACCTGCAGGACGCAACACGGGAGCTCAACACGCTGCGAAGCCGCAACAACCTGTCGGCACAAAACTGGAACAAGGAGAAGGAGGAGCTCATCCGATCGGTGCAGCACCTCAAGGAAGAGATGGACACAACGGCCAACGCTATGGGCGAGTGGGAAGTGATTGCCATGGAGGAGCGCTCTATTAAGGAGACGCTGGCCGACAGGGTCTCTGAGCTGGAGGAGCAGATGAACGCCCTAAGACAGGGCTACGAGAACGCCGTAGCCGAGCGAGACAGCCAGAATACGCTCATCGACAACCTCCAAAACGCCCTTCGCGAGATCCAGGATGCTCGCAAAAAGGAGCTGCGCGAAATGGTCGAGAGCAGCGAGGAGCAGATCCAGAGCCTCAAGAAGCTGGTGCACGATGCGGATTCCCGCGCTGCCGAAGCCGAGGCTGCCAAGGCGTCTCTGACCCAAGAGCTTGAGCGAACAGCTCCATTCGAGAAGGAGGTCAAGGAGAAGAACCTCCTGATTGGAAAACTAAGACACGAGGCAATTGTCCTGAACGACCACCTCACCAAGGCTCTCCGATATCTTAAAAAGACGAAACCGGAAGACAATGTCGACAGGTAAGCTTGGTTGTCCAATGTTGCGACATCGTTACTAACTATATCACAGGCAAATTGTCACAAACCACCTCCTCCACTTCCTCACCCTCGACCGCGGTGACGTCAAGCGCTTCCAGGTGCTGCAAGTCATGGCTGGCTATCTCAACTGGACCGACGAGCAGCGCGAGCAGGCTGGCCTCGCCCGCCCAGGCACTTCCACCAGCAACCTCCGTCTGCCTCAGTCACCTTTCCACCGCACACCCAGCTCCCCCTCCCTCAACACCGATGTCTTTTCAGAGCCCACCTCCGCAAGAGACAGGGAGTCCCTTTCCGACCTATGGGCCAACTTCCTCGAGCGCAGCGCGCAAGAGGGCGTGGTAGAGTCTAGGAAGAGCAGCGTCAGCAACGCACCTCCGGGCGCGGGCGACCCAAGGCATTAATATAAAACGAACGCATTCCATAAACAACGGGAGTCAAAAATTCATGGTTGCTGCAGACTGTTACTAGCATGTGACTTGTTTTTTGCTCTAAGGGGGAATTTGCTGAACGATGCGAGTTGTTTCTGATGGGGTGGGTTCCTTGCAATGTTCCTTTTTCAAAAAAGGGCAAAAGAAGACGAGCCACGTTTGCAAGAAGAATTGTTCAACACTACTACACACACAACATTGATTAGGCGAGGGCACTGGGAAATTCTTTGTACGAATAGCTTTCTGTTGGTGATTGGGATAAGCTAAGGAACGGGTATTCTTTTATTGGGGGGGTGGAGACCGACTTAAGCAACTCTATGGTTATATATATATAAACTAACTCCCACCAGCCTGCAACGGCTGCAATACATTCTGCGCATAGGCATCTGCGTCCCTTGTGATGGTCTGGATATCGATGCGGTTACTAAGCGCATCGTTGACACCCTCAATGACCTCGCGCTCCTCCATGACCTCGCTCATCAGGCGCACCTCGTGCGACCAGTAGGCCTGGCTGCGGGTGCGCAGGTCCTCGTCCCGCAGGGCCGTGTTCTTAACAATGCCTAGGGCGCTCAGCTTGCTGCGGATGACGGCCAGCGCACGGTTTGCGTGCTCGACACGCTCGGCGGGCGAGGGCGGCTTGGCAAAGGCGCGGTTCGTCGACGACAGGTACAGCACGGCGGCAAGGAGGCCGTCGAGCGTGGCGAAAGCCAGCAGGCGGTAGACGCGGTGGTCCCAGAAGAAGAAGTCGACGTTGGGCAGGCGCAGGGCGCGGGCGTTGGCCTGGTAGTTGTAGGAGCTGACGGCCCAGATGTCGACGGCGGCGAGGACGGCAGCGGCGATGGTGGCCAGGCGTCGCCACTGGGCGCCGTGGCGGCCCGTCACCGAGGGGGACGTGGCCAGGGCGACGATGAAGAGGTTCGTGATGTGCGGCCACAGCAGCTGGGGCAGCGCAAAGTAGAAGTAGCTCTTGGGCTCGTCGGCCGAGCAGAAGGGGCAGTCGGCGACGATCTGCGGGCCGAACTGCAGGTACAGCAGGCGGCTCTCCATGTTGACGAAGCGCAGGCGCAGGCGCTCGTCGACGTCCGTCAGCGTGTTGCCGGGGCGGCCCGCGGCCACGCGGTTGAAGAGCACATCGACGGGGATCTGGAGGCGCGAGTCGGTCGAGGCGAAGAGGTTCTCGGGGGCGAAGACGGGCAGCGTCTTGAGCACGCAGGTTATGGAGAGCGTGGCCAGCAGCACCAGGGCTACGCGGATGGGCGGCGGGACAGGCTGGATGGGCAGGTTGCGAGCGGCCGAGGCGGCGCGGATCGAGCGATAGTAGCCGATGGCCTTGGGCAGGAGGATGGGCCCAAAGAAGAGGAGGAGTGAGCGGATGCTACATTGTTAAGCAGGGTTAGCTGGTGGACGGTGGGAGTGGAAGCGAAGGTGGTTCGTCGTGTAAGTTTGGGTCGAGATGCAAGGGAGGAGGAACAAACTCACGAATCCCAGGGGATTGCCATGGTGGAGGTTTTCTATTCAAAGGACTGTAATGAATTAAAGGGGGAAAATTACAAGGGTGAAAAAGATCAGCTTGGATATAAGTATCACGTCGCCAGCGTCCTCTTGTCGCCACGATCGTCGCCGCCAAAAAGTTGGACACGGTTGTCGCAGCAAGGCTGAAGCAAGTGATGTGGTCAATTCCGTCACTCTACAAGGCTGCCAACGGCGCTTGAACCCCACTAAGCCTCAGATCGGACCGAGCCCCACTCTGCGCCCTTCTAGGCTTTTTATTTCTACCTGCGGCTTTCAGAGATTTTCCTCTCTTCTTCCCTTCTTCACAACCCATTCTTCATTCCACAGCCCGCAACCAAAAGAGCAATCCCGTGGATTGACGTTCCAACGACGCCCCCTCCTCTTTCCGTTTTCCTTTCCCCTGCTTTACACACTCCCCGCGCATCGCAGCGCAATTGTTTGCGGCGGTTGCGCCCACGAAACCAATGACCATAGCAGCAGCAATTGACACCATTTTGTCCTCTGTCTCCGTCTCTCCCCGTCCCCAGCGCACACCCGTGACGTCTTCTTACAGTTTGGCACTTTCGAAGCTTTCGCGTTTCTATCTCCATGGACGCCAGAGTCAATATGTTGCCTAGATCAATCCCAAAATACCCTGCCAAGGGTTATTCTCTGTCGTGTTACAAAGTCTCAGCATCAGCAATGAGGAACTTTGCGTCAAATTATCAAAGAGATACACTTCATCGTAGTAAACTGCACTTTTTTTTCATTGTGTAGTCTCGTTTGCTCGTAAGACATTAAAACATGAATTTTTTTTTTCTCCTTCATTGCATCCGGATTATATACATGATACGTATTTGGTCTACCGAATCGTACACGCACGCCCACATTGATCCGTCTATAATTCCTTCTTGGCCTCGGCCTCGGCCTCAGGCTTTTCGCTCTTCTCAGACTTGGCCTCGGTCTTGGAGGCCACGGGCGCGGGCTTCTTTTGCGATGCGCTCACGGCCAGGCCAATGACGCCCGTGATCAGGTCGCTGAACAGGGCAATGACAAAGGTGCAGGCCAGCTGCCACGAGGCAATGCTGACGCTGCCGATGGGCGCGCGGGGGAACGACAGGATCCATTCGGCGTAGTAGGGGAACCAGCCGTGCGGCAGCCAGAACATGGGCTCCGTGGCGTACCAGAAGGGGAGGAAGTATTGCGGCGCGCGGGTCACGACGACTCGGACGGCGGTCAGGGTGCTGTCAAACTTGGATCGCGAGGCTTCAAGGCCCTTCTCTGTGATGGCAAAAAGCACATGTCAGCATACGGGCGGGCGCACGTGTCTCTCTGCTTCTTCCGGGCGCACGTACTGGAGGTCTCCAGCTGCTCGAGCAGCTTGTCGTGCTGTCGGCGCAGCTTGGCCCACTTGGCAAACTCGTCCTGGCTGCTCGTCGAGTTGAGTTCTCGCCGGACCTTGAGATATTCGGACTGCAGCTTGCGCTGCTGGCTGGCGGCCTTGGAGGTCGGCACGGGGAGGAAGTTGATCAGCGTCCATAGCTGTTTTTTCGGACTGTTAGCATCGCGCAGGCGGTCTGGTGTCCGGCACGGGGGAGCTGTACCAGATTGTTGATCCTCGTGGCCCCAATGGTGTTGATTATGTTGAGCACCACCTCGATGACAAAGATGCTGACGAGAAGGGAAGGCATTTTGGGCGGGGAGGGCACTGGCGAGTCCGGGGGAGAGGGGACGGTTTGTTGGTGGAAAGGAGTAGATATTGAATCGCCCGACTATATGCGCATGGCGTGGTGACTTGGCGGCGACGGGGCTGAGACCGTGTGAGCTCGTGATGATGTCGGTGGTGATTTTTTGGCCCTTTGTCAACGTGGTCTGGTCGGCAGAGCCCGCCACATCATAACCCCACACCAAGCCAGATCTCACATGCATACCCGCCTACCCTACAGGCCTCGCTTTTACCCATCTTGAGCCTCAACCATCCTACTTAAATCACCATTTTTTATGCCAGCATCATTATGTCCAGAGCAATCGGTAAAAAGCTAAAGGCGGCGCTTAGCCATGGAGACCAATGGAAGATTTTTGAGGACATCACAACCCTTCTCATAACGCCGTGTACTCCACGGCTGGAGATTGAAATACTCATGGATGCGGAATTACTTGGTTCGGATCTCAACTACATACAAGAGGCCAATGCTGTTGGATTCTCAAAACTACGACTCGCACAGTCATTTATTGTAGGGAGGAGTATACTCACGGAACATATATCCGGAAAAAAGACGGCATCGGATGAGTTATTGCAGCGAGCAACTGCAGCAATTCTCATATTTGATCCAGAGCATTTGACTGCTGCCAACACAAGAAAACGAGTGTTGTCCAAGGCTATAGAGGAAGGGAAAGATACCGAGAAGACCGAGAGGGTCAGGGATGAGTGCAATTTTGTCGACACATTACTCACAGCACGGCTTCATCGCCATACAAAGTCTCCAACATTATGGAATCACCGCCGATGGGTCATTGAGCAATATAGGAACCATAGCATTGACATCACGGCCAGTCATGACATCCAAGACATCATCACAGTATCGGGAGAGCGGCATCCCCAAAACTACTACGCCTGGTGCCATGCGAGATATCTCGTCAGCACCGAGATACTGCCACGGCCAAACAAGGACGAACTGCTCCAGGAGCTGATCGAGGCCATCAAGGGCTGGTGTTTCTCGCACCACAACGACATCTCGGGTTGGCAGTTCCTCATGTTCTTGCTGGACAAGCGACAGTCCGAGACCCCGAGGATCTTCCACGAGACCCTCCGGCTGACCGAGTCTTTCAAATGGAGAAACGAGTCCATCTGGTACTTCTTCCGGTACACGGCGTCATCGCCCTCTCTCACGGCCGACGATCGTGACGCACTCTCCAGGGTCCGAACCGCGCTCTGGCAGACGGCTGATGAAGATAGCCGGGAGAAGCACACGCTGGAGGCCGCGCAGCGCCTGATGAGCGCAGCGTGAGAGGCCCCCTCAACCGTGTGGACGAGATAGGATGCACGTCACGAGTGACTTCATGTCTGCAAGAAAACAGACAAAGCTCCGTAAGCTATCCAAACCATCTCCGCACAAGATTTCGCATGGCGTGCGGCCCAGCAGCGCTTTCCCTCTCACTCCAAGGGTCCCTTCTTTATCTCCATGGATACAATCTCTCTGAACCCAGGAATGCTCGTGGTGGTCATTAGGCTTCGGAGGGGCCACAATCTCGAGTACAAATTAAAATGATGATCATCGAGAGCTCGTGGAGCACAAAGGGCCGACGCGTTGCGGGCCCTTGCCGTAGAGCCTGCTGCGGTAGTAAAATGAAACCATCTTTCATTTGTATAGCCTTTTTCCCTCCTTCTGCCAGGCGCTAGCATTCTTTCAATTAACAATCGGAAAAAAGTGTGTGTGTGTGTGTGCGTGAGCGATCTACTTTCCTGTTCCTTATCTAGATGACGATGAGTCCAGCCCAGCCCAGTGGATGTGGGAACGTGGCGCCGCCCCGGACGTTGCATAGTGAAATTTGGTCGTGCGAGAAAGCGCGCCTTCGCGCCGGACGGCTGATCGACGACCTACGTGGATGGCGCGCCACAGCAGAGGGAGGCTAAACGAAGGAGATGAAAGCTGATCTACGGGGCTGGAAGGGGGGGCCAAGGAAAGCAGGATTGTCCCTGATTGCGTGCGTCCGCCTCGGGCCAGCCGCGACAGCTGTGTCTGAAGCGAGCAAAGCAAAGCAATTCCTCCGCGCATGTCTTGGATGACGATGGTGATGCCATAATAGGGCCCACGCTGGGGCTGCTGCTGCTGCTGCTGCTATTGCTGGGTGCAGGGAGACATGTTCGACGAGGAACACGGGCCGGGTCCTCAGAACAGATGCTGGACCTGGCATGGCAAGTCATGATGCGGCGGTGGATGAGGAGAGGCAAAAAGCTCCGAGATGGGGAATTGGTGTGAGCTGGTGCTTTTTGCATTTGCCAAGAGCCATGCCGTGCTCCCTGTGATGTTAAATGATGGTGAGGGCCTGGACTGGCCTGCAGCAAGGAACAGGAAAAAGCAACGAGAGCCAGATCTGAGATTGAAGATGACGAAGCGTGTGATATAAACAGGGCAGCGTCATGGGGCACGCCGGAAGAGGATTGGTCAATGGAATAAATAAATCATTCGCATGATGAAGGATTCACCGAGACGAACTTGCCAATGTCGTTTATTTGGAATTGAATCTCATCTTCCATCTCAATTCCAATTCTTGGAGTTTTGAGCTGTCATTGTGCTTCCGCCACCTGCGCGCTGATGATTCGTAGGTGTCAGATCGATGCAGCCATCGGTTCCAAGAAGAGCCATGTCTCTCCCAGCTCGAGCCATTCGATATCGCACCCGTGAACTGCTAGTGCTTGCAACTAGTAGTTCCCCTGCAGCCATTGTCATGACTCATCTGAGTTGATTCCTTGGCCACCACGTTTCCAGCCACTTAGGTTGAATCGCTGGGATCCTCCACCAGGGGGCTTGGAGGGACAGGGACCTCCTAACGCCGATGTCCAAGTTGAGCAGGGATCTTCTCGGCCGCTTAAGGAGCCTAGACCACATCCAGTTGAACAACTCAAAACGAGGTCAAAACACCACCGATCGATGTTCTTTGATGTTTGAAGGCTGCTTTTCGGGAGAAACCCAGAAGCCTTCTCGGGAATCGCTTACATTCGCTAAAATAAAGAACTTTAGATCCAAACCTTGGGACGAACAGAACCTTTCAAATGACACACACACACACACACATAAAACCCCGTGGTCAGATGATTGCATGTCATCCCATGTCAGAGGGCGGCATTTCACGGTTGCATTGGACCGGAACCAGCTACCGAATGCCATTTTTCTGAGGGAGATGTGACCCGGGCTGCAGGACTTCCATAATGGAACAAAAAGGAGCACAAGCGTGAAAAAAAGTGCTCGTGTGTGTGCTTCATAAAGAACCATGATTTGATGCAAAAAAAAAAAAAAAGCACAAACCTGCGTCTTCGCATGCTGGCCCTTCACATTGGATCGGAGCATCGGGGGCGGATACGCACACGCAACACGAGTGCATCTGACGGGACCCAAATCACAGCGCGCTACTGGACCTGTGGGCTCACTCCAAAACAACGCTCCGCATGGTGGCGTGTTCGCCCTGTCACCAAAGGCGGGAACGGCCCATGAGAGAGAGAGAGAGACTGCAGCCAGAGTTTCGAATGGTGACATATTTTCTTCTCTGTCCCGCTGACGCTGACGGGTTTGAGTCGAGCCTCGGGACGGCCACCAATGGGCGGCGACCCCGCAGCGGCGGGTGCGTGTTGCTGAAACAGGGGGATTGACCTGATCGTCGTCGTCTCGTCTTTTTACTTGACTTTGGTGCAGTTCAAAGTTGGGGGAGGCTTTTTAGCACGGGTGGATATCATCTGTAAATGTGCAACACCCGACGAGCATGCTTGTATGCTTAGTCCAGGGGGAAAGGGCCTAAAACCCGCTGGCTGCAGGGGAATGCGGAAGGTCGACACTTCCAACCCCATCGCGTGTCTCCACAGGCAGCGTCATTGCGGAGTTGATGTACTGATGGTCGCGGCCGTTGGTTTGGATGCCATTGTTTCATCCAGCTCCTGATCGACCTGGCGATCGTCCAATCCACGCCGGGCGAAGGAGAGAAAATGTCATTCGGGGAGTTTGGCCGATGGCAACCTTGATTATCTGGGTCCACGATGGGCACAGGGGGAGGGATAGAGAGAGAGACAGAGAGAGGGAGGTAACATGCATTGACACTTACATTGACGGTGGCGGCAGAATGTGTGCTATTCTGAGCAAAAAGGCATATCGACGCATAGAACACGACCGCCGGGCCCTCGCACTTGGCAACGTATCAGGCATTTTTTACATGCACAGATTCGTATTGAAAGAGGCCAGATGCGGCACCCGAGGAGGCCGCAGGCTGGGCACACCCATGCGTGCAGATTGTGTGCACCACCATCTGTCGCAGGCCTTAAAAAAAACCTACGCGAGCACCACCACCATCGATACGCCCATTGTGACTCTCCCAAAACTCTCTTTGGCCGTTTTGGCTGGCTAGCCCCGTTGCGTTCAGGTGAGCAGCGGCGGTGCCTTCTCCCTCTCCCCTGGACCCTTGAGCACAACCCATGGGGCCACTGGCCACGGGCTCTGGGCCATGTCCCACAGAGGAGCTAAGCAGCCACCATCCCTGCAGCGCAGATGAACAGGCGACCAGTCAGGCGGGGGGACGGAGGGCGCTGGCGGCAGCGGTGGTGGCGACGGCGGCGGGCGGGCTCGGCGGGTCTTGGGAGCCCCTGGTCTTTGCATCCGGGCTCGTGCGTGCGTGCGGCGCCCACTGACATTCAATCACTGGCCTTGGACAAGAGCCTGTTGTCTTGGCTCTGGGAAGCTGGGCACGCAGCTGGAGCGCTTGACTGGCATGCTGGAGTGGTCGCTGTCAGCAATCATGGAGCTCGTGGGGGAAAATAGGCCGCACGAGTTTGTTGTTGTTTCTCAGCCTCATTGAGACTCCCTTCTGGCGTGTAAACAAAGGTCCATCGTGGCCCCATGGCTTTCTCTCCCTCTACCCCTCTGGCCGTGGACCGTGCAGTGATAGCCAGCAGACTGTCGACTTGTAATCTGTAGTGGGCACTGGCTATCAAAATGATTGAGCTGCTAGCCTGGGGCACCAGCTCCCAAACAAGGTAGGCAAGGTGGTAGCTGGGCCCCTGGGGAACCTGATTAGGCTGCGTGGACCGGGATCCTGGTGTCTAGCCCCAGCGACGGCGACGTTGTCTGAGGTCCCTGGGCTTGGCCTGGCCTTGTTCCCGGCGTGTCTTGACTCCAGATGTGTGCTACCACTACCGCTACGGCGTCCTGTGCCATGACGGACTACTCCCTCCTAGGCCGATCATCTGCTTCTGTCTTGAACCTCTGGCTCCCCTCTTCATTGTCCTCGTCCTCGTCCTCCCTGCCTTTCCACCTTCCTTTTCTCCTCTCTCCTCTTCCTCCACCTCTCTTCTGCTTGTCTCGTCCTCAGACGTGCCCATCACTCCTTTGGGCCTGCCTTTATCCAGCTTCCTTTCTGTGTTCCCTTGTTTCCCGCCCCTCCACATCCTCCTCCCCTTCCCCTCCGAGCATCCCGGTCCGTCGGCCCTCCTCCATCCAAATCCAATCCTGTCCATCCCTGGCCCGTGGCGCACCGTCCAGCTCTGTCTGATTCAGAGGTCCTGGGGCACGCTTGCTTTGCTTTAAACTAGGAATCCCGGCTCCCCACAAGGCCGCTCTCACGACCCGGCCTGCTCTGCTTTTATCCATTCGTCGCGCACCCCGTTTGCCATTCGCATTTGCACTTACACCCTTTTTTTGCTTTGCCTGGCTTGCACTGACGTACTACCTCTCGGCATCTTACTCGTGTCGAGTCGAGCACGTCGCTTTAGAGCGATGCCGGCCTCATAATCCCTAATACTTTAATACACACCCTCCCCCCCTCCAGCTTCCAAGACAATCCGTAACCGAGTGGCTGCTGGACTTGCGTCAGCCTCACGGCCCTCTCCTAGCTCCTGCTTGCTTCTTCCAAGATCTTGGATGGGTATATCATCGACATCCCGTCTGTCTAGAAGAGGCCGCTTTTAGAGGATTTCCACATCCTCCCCCTTCCCCTCTCATCACTGCAATATGCGTCCGGCCGTCTTGCTGGCACAATTGTCACTATGGGCATCCGCACACGCCTTCTTCCCGTACGACCCCGACTGGCGTAGGGATTTGACCGGGTCCGTAGCCAAGGGATTATCCAGCAAGGCTACCAGAAGCCATGATTCTGCTCGTTTCAACATTAAGCAGAGGACTGCTGAGGTTGGTTCCACTAGATCTGAATGCGCCGTTGGCCCTGCATTAACCTAATTGATCCTCTAGTCCAACCAACAGCCTGCTGAGAGAGCCGCCCAACAGGCTGCACGACTAGCAGCCAAGTATGAGCGACAGGCCGCCAACGCCCCCGCCGACGAAGCCGTGGTGAAGCGGGACAACAACTACGATGTCATGGAAGCCGAGACGCCCACCGGCAAGTACACAGCCGGAATCGACCAGGACGGTACCGATTATTCGTATTTTGTCGAGGTTGAAATCGGAGACAAGAAGAAGACCATGTACATGCTTGTCGACACGGGTGCCGGCTCTAGCTGGGTTATGGGCTCCGGGTGTGAGAGCGAGGCATGCGGCTTACACAACGTGTTTGGAACCGACGACTCTACCACTCTGGATCTCACCTCAGATTCCTTCTCCATCGCCTATGGATCCGGCAAGGTGAGCGGAAAGCTGGCCAATGACACGTTCAAGGTGGCCGGCATGAGCTTCCAGTACCAGTTTGGTGTGGCCGACACGACATCGGACCAGTTCGTTTCTTTCGCGTTCGACGGCATCCTCGGCCTCTCCCTCAACACGGGAGCCAACCAGAACTTCCTCGAGGCGGTATCCAGCTCCCACGACCTCGGCCAGAACATTTTCAGCATTGCGCTCAATCGTGCCGCCGACGGCACCAACAATGGAGAAATCATGTTTGGCGCCACCAACAAGGACAAGTACGAGGGCGACATCACCTACACTTCTTTGGAGGATGGAGACGACTGGTCAATTCAGCTTGGCGACATGAGCTACGACGGCAATGCCGCCAAAATCGGAGGACTACCCAGCTACATCGACACCGGTACCTCTTTCATGTTTGGGCCTTCAGACTCGGTCAAGGCTCTCCACGCTCTCATCCCCGGAGCCTCTTCCGCGGATGACGCAACCTGGACTGTCCCCTGTGACAGTGACAAGAACCTGACCATCACCTTTTCCGGCGCCGAGTACTGCATCTCCGCCAAGGATTGGATCTCGCCCCAGAGCAAGTCAGGAACCTGCACCAGCAACATTTACGGCCACGAAGTTGTCCAGGGCGCGTGGCTTCTCGGAGACACGTTCCTCAAGAATGTCTACGCCGTCTTTGATAAGGACAAACGACGGATTGGTGAGTGGATCATGATGTGCCGCGTGGACTTGAAATTTGTAGACTAACTGTAATCAACAGGCTTCGCTAAGAGCGTTATTGGTGCGGCCAACAGCACCGATGACAGCACGACGGCATCTGAAAATGCGGGCAGCACTCGTGTGAGCCCCTCTGGCGCCACGGCAACAAACTCTGTCGACACTGGATTGGGCAAGGAATCCGTCTCGACCAGCACGGCTACCGGCGGCTCAACCCAGTCAACCGGCAGCAGCAGCAGTAAGGACTCATCAGCATCCGGCCTGTCTCTGACCCAGGCCTACTCTACATTCGCTTTCTGTATCATAACATTTTTCGCCATCATGGCCTAGGCATAGGCCGCGGGACAGGCAATACATTCTTTTTAATACCCACTTTCTGCATATTCTGGAACCGAGAGACATACAGGACATCACGCATCATCACATCACACACATACGCACACACACAGAGACACACGCATCCACATGGAACCTGTATTAGACTGGTGCACGACGGCGCTTCGTGCTTGGGATCATTGAGCAGCCCAGCGGGCGGAGTCGAGGCGAACTCGAATCTCCGAAGCGAAAGGGGCTAAAGAAACAATGGGGATCCGGTGGTGTGACCTGGAAGACGGTCAAGCGACTTTGTTTTTTTGTCCTGAAATGATACCCAAGCTCAGGGGTTTGTGGAGGATAGAACATCTAGCCGGAGCAGCACCACGGCAAAGAATGATTGAGAATGGCCAATGTTTATATAGTGAAATACAAGACAAGAAACGAGCTTTCGAAGCTGGCCAAAAGCTGATTTTCTTCCTCTTTCGCTTATGTGAATTGATATGCAATGTTTTGATTAAACCCACGCGAGCCTGTCTTAGCACAAGGCAACCCCTTGAAAGAGCCCAAACTAGCGAGGTGGAACGTATCTTTTGGCCAACAGAGATGCAGAAATGAGTGGAACAAAGACGGCCGAAAGCAGCAGCGTAAGGAATTCGGAGCTCTATTTAGACCATGATTACGGTTGGTTCACCCGGTTGCTCGGGATTTTGAGTGCAGGTCTAACTGATTGTTGAGAGACAGAAACGTGGGCGTGGCGGGCGGAATGCGGGGGCTTTAATAAAAAAAAAAGGGAGCCAGTTATTAAAGATGAGGGTTGACAGATTGGCCTCCCAGTTTCATATTTGGGTGGGTGTTTATTTCGCCACTGGTATTTTTACCCAGAGTTAAATAGTCCTTTAGTTTTTATGCAGATACTCCATGCTAAACAACTCTGTTCGGGTGTTGCCAGTTTATTTTCGTATCTAAGTGAAAGTAAGTTGAGTGGCCTGAACACATCCCCCCCGCCCCCTGCATCCATGGGACTCTCTTTGCCCCCAATTGAGGCTCGGGAATAACCTACAGCGCTGTGCGTTCAGGCGGCTCCTCGCACCGGCTCCAGGTGGAATCCCTCAGTGGGTGGACGCTACGGATAGCTGGGAAAGCCAGGCAGGGGTCCTCATTCTCCTAACCCCCCCTAGCGCTGTGGCCCGCCAATCCCAGGCGATTCCATACCACGACCCCCCCGTACGCTAGCACTGCCTTATCCGGGGTGCGAACAGACAACGTAACGCAAAACGCAACACAGCGGAAGCTGAACCGATATTCAACGTCAAACAAGTTGGTTCCTCCCCCCGAATCTCCTGCTTTCCCAACTCGCAACCCGCTTCTACGACGCTCGATTTGCACCGCGCACCCGTCCGCGAGATACACAGCACAATTGCCTCTTCGCCTGCGTTGTCCTTTTTTCTTTTCCTTGCACCGGGACGCAGGAAAATGTGCACGCGATTCCAAGCTGCTCCCCTCCGACAATGACGCAAGCCAGGAACAATGGCGCCCCGAACCAGCACGGAGAGGACCGCGGCCTCTTGAGCTCTCACCACGACGACGACGATGACGGCTTCTTCGGACTCGGCGACGACAACAATAATAGCAACGACCTTCTCACAGCCAGCTCGGCGGCGCACGCAAAGCACGACCCTCCGCCGGCCTACGATGATACGGCCTCGCTCCCCAAGACCCCGAGGACCCCGAACCGGGTTCGCTTCGACCTCACGCCAGAGATCGTGGGCGCCAGCAATGGCGACGCGGGTGGCCACCACCGGCGCTCCATGTCGGACGGATACATGGACCTCGAGGAGCCGTCGAGCCCCGGCCGCGCCCACCGCGTGCCGCTGCTCACAGACATTGAGGCGCCCAGCATCGCCGTGGCCAACGCTCTTGACGACGCCGAGGAGCGCGCCGAGAACGAGTTGCGCCGGCCCAAGTCGGGCTTCAAGTCGGCCTTTATGAACATGGCCAACTCCATCATTGGCGCCGGAATCATCGGTCAGCCCTACGCTCTGCGCCAAGCCGGTCTCCTCGGAGGTGTCCTGCTGCTGGTTGGGTTGACCGTCATCGTCGACTGGACCATCTGCCTCATCGTCATCAACAGCAAGCTGAGCGGCACGAGCCACTTCCAGGGCACCGTCGAGCACTGCTTCGGCCGCACGGGTTTGATTGCTGTGAGCGTTGCCCAGTGGGTGTTTGCCTTTGGTGGCATGGTCGCCTATGGTGTTATTATTGGCGACACAATCCCCCACGTCCTGACGGCCGTGTGGCCGGAGCTGCCGGGGGTGCCCGTCATAGGGCTGTTGACGAACCGCCAAGTTGCTATTACTGTCTTTGTGATGGGCATTGGGTATCCGCTGACGTTGTATCGAGATATTTCAAAGGTGAGGGTTTCTACGAATAGGGGGAGTTTGTGGAGGAAGGGGGATGCTTTTTGGATGGATGTGTCCCCCTGATGTTACCCACTTCCCTGCACTTTTGAAGTTTCTACAGACATTGACTAATTGCTTTTTGTGTCTGTAGCTAGCAAAGGCGAGCACATTTGCCCTAATCGGCATGTTGATTATTGTCTTGACGGTGGTGATTGAAGGAATCCTTACGCCATCCGCAGAGCGAGGTTCCTTCACGCCCCCTCTTCTCCTTTTCAACGGCGGCTTCTTCCAGGCGATTGGAGTTATTTCATTCGGTACGTATAAACGAGGATGCAGCAATCTAGCGAGCGTATCAGCTTGCTTTGTTGGATATAATAGGTGACTAACATGAAACAGCCTTTGTATGCCACCACAACTCGTTGCTCATTTACGGGTCGCTCCGGACACCCACGATTGACAACTTCCGACGCATCACGCACTATTCTACGGGCGTGTCGATGCTGGCGTGTCTGGTGCTGGCGCTGGGCGGATTCTTGACTTTTGGCGACAAGACGCTGGGCAACGTGCTCAACAACTTCCCAGCCGACAACACCTTGATCAACGTTGCGCGGCTGTGCTTTGGGCTCAACATGATGACGACGCTGCCGCTCGAGGCCTTTGTGTGCCGCGAGGTGATGATGACGTACTTTTTCCCCGACGAGCCTTTCAACATGAACCGCCACCTGGTCTTCAGCACTAGCCTGGTGGTGACGGCCATGGTGCTGAGCCTGGTGACGTGCGACCTGGGCGTCGTGTTTGAGCTGGTAGGCGCCACGAGTGCCGTGGCCATCGCCTACATCTTGCCGCCGCTGTGCTACATCAAGTTGACGACGCGCAGCTGGCGAACGTACGTGGCGTGGGCCATTGTAGGGTTTGGCTCCGTTGTGATGGTGATTAGCGTGTTCCAAGCGGTGGGCAAGATGATGAACAGTGAGTTTCCCCAGGGGGAGAAAACTAAGAACTAGACTGACAATATTTAACAGGCAAGGACGGGCCGGCAACATGTGTCTAAGAGCCCGGATCTCAAGAGATAGAGGTGGAATACCAGGACCCCTTCTTTAACTGTACGATTATATTTGCAAAGGGCAACCAGACCCCCCCCCGTACAATCATTTTTAGTATACCGAATTACGAAAAAAAAAGGGACAAACGAAACAAGCCAAAGATAGACAGCCTAGCAACACACATTGCGTAAAGAAAGACCACAGAGGGCATAGGGCGGAGCTCGGCGTGTAAGTGGATGGATATATACATTTTGAGTCACGGTTTATATTTTTTATTTCGGTTGTGTATTGGTTGATATCTAATGTCGATAGCGAGTGTTTGCTTGCAGGCGTGTACTATACAGAAATTTATACAACATTGACATGATGCATTTTGACCCTGGTGCTTTTTGCCGTTTATCTCCCCCTCCCCTCCCTCTCTTGACCGCCCTCCTTTAGTCCCCACGCATTCCTTCTTTTTTTTTTTTTTTTGCCAGCTCACTTCCTGTCACCGTCTTTACAGCTCACTTGTCGCTCCCCCCCTCTTCTGCACGTCAAGGCACGGCCCGCATGAGTGACAGGCTCGGCAGAGGTGCTCATGACCTGCCGGTGGCGGTTGTGACGGCATCCACCCGCGCAGCAGGAGGCGTCTGTCAAGCCCGACATGAGCGCCACCAGAGGATATTGTCGTAAAAATTGATCATATGTCCAACTCGCATCATACCTGGAATCCGAGATGTTTTTTTCTCTTCTTCTTTTTTGGAGAGAGAGGAAGACTTATCAACTGCTCGCGCCCCTCTTCACATCCCTGCTTGTACGTACGGTGGGCAGAACCTGGGTCTCTTCCGAGGTGTGGGTTGCGACCCGCGTGACGAATGGCGATCGAGGCAAATGCGCCTACGTAAAATAATCCCCCGCTTCCGTGTGTCTCTTGTCTTGTCCAGGTGGTCCCGTCTGCCTGTTCAACCCAAACCCAAGCCAAGCCCAAGGCGGTTGGGTGGTGGTGGTGGTGGTGGTGGTGGTGGTCACACACACACTGAACCCCACGCCGTCCAGTCCCGCGCCGTTATAGGGTATTGATGGGGGGGCCCTTTGGCTCTTGCGAGTGAAGCTTGCCTCGTCCGATCTCATTTAAATCTCTCTCGTCTCGCCATCTCCTGTCCACCTCTTCCTTCTTTCTTCCCTAACTCTCTAACAAACCACATTTTGTCCATTACCAAGCATTTTCTTCAACAACACCATACCTTCTATCACCATGGAGCCCCTCGTCAACTTCCACGGAACTGCCTGCCCCAAGTGCGGAGCCTCCAGCGATGGCAACTCCAAGCACTGCGGCTCCTGCGGCGCTGTAAGTTGCCCCTCTCGTCGTCATGTCATGCCATGTCATGGCTTCCATCCCCGTTGGGTCATGATGCCAACTTTTGTTGTTGTTCCCTTCTCTGATCACCATCATACACTACCTGTATATGCCTTGGCTAACCACACCCACCTTCTACAGGACTGCCCCGTCTAAGTCACGCCCATATCTACACCACCCCTCGAGGCTTTGAACCAGCAACCGCCTTTCGCCTCTTCTTTCTTTTCAGACAGGCCTTGCTCCTCGAGGGGGGGGAGGGGGGTTACACACCTCTTTTTGATATGACGTGGAAACCCCTGTCATCGTGTTGTAGTAGGTAGCATTTCACACTGGGAGGTCGACATTGTTTACGGTTGGGTTGGGTTGGCGTTGATAAGGGAACTGGAGTGTTCGAGGATGGAGAGGGAAATGGGTGTGATGAATTTTCGGACGATGGGCGACGGCGACGGCGGCGGCGGCGGCGGGGACAGAAACCGTTTGTGCACTGTTTTTGCTACTCACTGCAGTCCTTCGTTTCAAACCCCCCAGGTCGAGAGACGCTTTTTTTTCTTCTTTCGCATCACACTCCCTCAGTTATCCTGTCTACCATGCATACACTACATACATAGTAAGACAAGAAACGACCACAAGAATGTACTTTGATGGTCCATCTCTCGAAAATCTTCTCTCTCTTTCTCTGTCTCATTCTTCTCTGCTCTCCCTCTTCCCGCCTGAGCCGCCCCCTTCCCCGTCATCCCAACGTGACCCTGGCTCGCCCGTTCTTAGCCCCTCCCCCTCCATCTCATCGATAACGCCCCTCCCCTCCCTCTCTAACAAGCAAAGTACGATAACCCTAAAACCGATCCCTCTCCGCCGCCCCTCCAAGCGCTAAGCCTCATTCAGCCTCGGCGCCTAGGTGTGCGAGAGAGAGAGTGAGGTAGCCGAGTTCGCCTTGCTTTGGTCCTGCTCTCTCGTTTGCTTCCTTCTCGGCTGCAGTGCACATCCTTTTCTTACACCAAGCCTCTTACGTCTTGCCTGTCTCTCTGGCGCTCAGTCAGCCTGCAACCCTCGCCTTCGGGATTCGCGCATCGAAAGAAAAGTGGGCCGGCCGGCTGGCTGGTCTAGTTGGGTTGGCATCAGCAGCAGCATGATGGGAATGAACAGCAGCAGCAACAGCTGGAACACCAACGACAACAGGAGAGAGAGAGCCATGGGGGCCACACACGTTGAAACACCGGGTGGGGGATTACATCATCCTGCTTCTGCTCTTCTGCTACCTACCTTACTACCACTTGACTCTCTTCTCCCTCCGCTGCACATGCCACATGTACATGTACAGTACATGCACGCCTGCTAAACCTGCCTAGCCTCCCGTTTCACTGTCCTCTATCTGACCCAGGCCCGATAACAAAGGCCAATCCATGCACTGTGCTCTTACATCAAGCCATGGGAAGCCATGTAATGCGTCCGCCCGCTCCCGTTGGTCGGACGAAGGGCACATGACCCCAGCTTTCCCGCCCGCCTACACGTCCGATATCTAGCCACCCGCAATCAGCAGGCGGCATGTCGTAACCAGTCATGCCCGTCCAGCAACATAGAGGGATCTACCCCCGAGACCCGTGACAACCAACCCAAGCTCATAGTCCCTAGCTCAAACGCTTCCTGCTTACCTGCGCTCCAGCCTAACCCCGTCAACTCTCCTTGGCATGCTATGTTGTAGAATAGACTTCGCCTCTAGCTCGGCATAACCACTTTCACATGGACCAGACACATCCGTCATCCACTTGCCACAGCTGCCTGCACCTACCTAGTAGTAGCAGTAGTGGTCAATGACAACACATCAACTCTGCTTGGGTAGATAGATTAGACGGGTCACACTGGAACCACACTCACTTGCGACAGGCCACGGCCATCGGATTTCAAGTCGACAAAAAACAACAGAGATTAAACAGGCAGGCCCTACGCAATAGATGTCCCATCTCCATGGTCTAAGTAACGGTTTCGAGGCTTCGAGAGAAAATGAAAAGATTTATGCCCTGGTCTGGCTTGGTTCGCCCAGCCAGACCCCGTTTCCACTCACACACACCATTCTCCCACTTGCGAGCAACCTGTCCACAGAGACCTTCTCTCGCCATCCTTCCCTGGCTCCCCTCTCCTTGGCCAATCTTGGTCCAAAGGGCAAGCAAGAGGCAGAGACGTGACACGAGAGCGGCCCATCCTCGTCCTCCTCCTCGGCTGCCTCAACACAAAATACACATCTGGCCCGCCTTCCCCCCATACGCAAATACGCAGAGATACATAAAACAAGGTCCCACTCGCCTGCCATTGGTAATAAGAAAAAACGATGAGGTTCAAGGGAACATGCCGCTCCCCTCGTACAGCCCCCTTTATTAGATACCTATGTCATAGGAACCTAGAGAGGTGGCGGCCCTCATCCAGACAAGAACCATCAGCTAAACAAGGGTATTGGCGAATGAGCTGATGAACCTAGACGCGAGCGAGACGATATCAAACTCCAGATTCTGAGAAAACCGATGCACATTGACAGCCGTAGCCATCCTGGCTGCCGCGAACCCGTATCATCCAAACAGCCGGGATAAAGTTGAGGGTGAACTGGGACGATGATAGATTACCACACGAGGTCGAGCCGAAACAGGTTGGTGTGCGTTCCGCCCACGGGCGCTTCATGGCCCTGCTTACAGAACAAGGCACTTGTGCTTCTTTTGCTTGCCCGAGGTGCGAGACAGGAGAGCAGCGCGGGTGGCGTGCTCAAACACCTCGCGGACACCCTCGTTGGTCTTGGCAGAGCACTCGAGATACTTGTAACCGCCAATCTTCTTGCGGACCTCCTCACCCTGTAGACACGATTTGGTTAGACATGGATTGCTGCATGAAATGGGCTCCTCCGTGGCACCAAGCGTCCGATGGGAACGGGGCAGAAGCCCGGGATCCCACGCACGACGTGGCAGCACGGAGACGGTGCATGTAGATATTTACCTCTTCAGGGGAGACGGGCTTCTGGCTGGTCTTTCGGAGCTCCTCAATGATCTTCTGGTCGTATCGCAGATCCTTCTTGCAGCCAACGAGGATGATGGGGAGACCCTGGCAGAAGTGCAGAACCTCAGAGATCCACTACAAGTAGGGGCACGTGTCAGTAAAGGGTCCTTAGCTGATGGAGCTTTTGGATTTCGGGGGTGAGAGCTGCCTGGGAGCAGCTTTGGATGGGGTCGTACCTTCTCCTGGACGTTGTCAAGAGAGTCGGGGGAGTCGACAGCGAAGCAGATCAGGATAACGTGAGAGTCAGGGTAGGACAGGGGTCGGAGACGGTCGTAATCTTCCTGACCAGCCGTATCCCATAGGGCGAGCTCGACGTGCTTTCCATCGACCTCAACATCGGCGACGTAGTTCTCGAAAACGGTGGGGACGTAGACCTGTAGCGGGAAAACGAGCAGTTAGCATGAGCCGCGACGATGATGGCGGGTTGAGGTTGATGAGCGTATTGATGGGATCATGTTCGGTCGCGAAGGCGTCGTCATGATTGGGGATCGGGCGGTGGTTCAACGGGAATAGATCGGCAAACAATATCAAAGCGGCCAAGCCAATTCATACCTCAGGGAAAGTGCCCTTGGAGAAGACGCTGGAGATGAGTTAGCAAGCTGAACGATGGCGATGGCAGAGGCCCGCGGCGTCGTTGTTGAGGTTCTGCGGCGTGGCAAGCCGGGCAGGCCTTGGAGAACGGGGGACGCCGACGGGGGTTTGTGCTTCAGGCCAACTCACATCAACAAGCAGGTTTTACCGCAGGCACCGTCGCCGACGATGACGAGCTTTCGGCGGATCTCAGCCATGGTGTCTGTTTGATTGTTTGGATTGGGGGAGATGGAGATGGAGGCGAGACACGAGGTTGAGTTGAGTTGAGTAGAGTTGCGAGGTTGGACGCGAGCGGCGGCTGCGGGTCGATGGGTGGATGGATGGGGATGGAGAAGGAGGAGGAAAGTTGGACGCGGAGCGAGGACGTCAGAAGGGGATTTGGTTTGGTTAAGGCCGGGTAGGGAGGGTAAAAAAAAAGCTAGGCAGGAGCAGGCTAGCAGTCCAGGGAAATGTACCTGGCGAGGGTCGGAGCAGCGAGTCCTGTTGGGCGAGGGGATGTACCTCTGGACCTGCCTGGGGTGTTATTATGGGGGCTGGGTGCTGGAGCTGGCGCTGTCACTGGCGAATCGACAAAGCACGGCGGCGCAATGGTGCAGTGTCTTGTGTCGGGGGGGAGCCTGTGGGGAGGCGGTTACTTGGCAGGAGAACGTACAGTGCTAGCTCGCACTGGTTTTCCTTGCCCGTTAGTACGTTAGCAGCAGGGACGGCAGGCACAACGCGGCCAGCCAGCAGGTTGTTTGTGATTATGAAGGACGACGACGAGGAAGTCAAAATTGGCTGATCAATGTGATTTCTGACGACAAATTCAATGTTAGCACCGTGAATCAGCAGCAGTCAGATTTATCGCGGCCAGCCCGGCCCGCCACTATGAGAAAAACACGACAGCAGCAACGCGCTGCAGCAACTTTGCAGTAGCCCCCAGCCTTTCTGCGTGACGCGATCGAGCCAGATGGCAATGCGAGAGCGAGAAGAGGCGACGGGCGCTGCTTTGTTGTTGTTGCTGGGGCGTTGTGCTTTTTTCGGCAGCGGACGGGCTCTGCCTGGGCTTGAGCTTACGACTGAGATGCAAGTACCTTTATGCGCGCGCACCACCGAGACGATACCTGCTGTTTCTCGCTTGCGAGGGACCCTGTCGATGAGAGATGAAATCCTGAGGTAGCCAATGGGGCCTGTGCCTGTGCTTGCGGCTTTGCGCTGCGCGTGCGGGTGTGCCAGTGGCAACAGTCGCTGTTCACCGAGCAATTAGTGGGGCCACAGTGCGCGGGACGATGCTGTCCCAACCTAAATTACCGAGCCTCCGCTAAAGCTCCAGGCCGTTTTGGCAGCTTGGCTGTGCTTGTGTTGCCGTGCCGCTCTAGAGCCTGGGGGGTTATTACGACAGATTCATACAAAAAAAAAAAAAAAAAAGCGGGTAGAGAGCCCGCGAACAAGGCAAGCCAAGTGTGTACCAACCTGGGATTCACTCAATGTACTGAGTCAAGCAATTGCACGTACGTGACGCCTTGGAGCGCGTAGCCGATGCCGTTATCTGCTATCCGTCCTGATGCGATGACGGGCTGGAGCGGGGACCCAGGAATTACAGATGATGACGAGATGTATTAAACGGTGGAGAGCAACGGCCAAACAAAGACGGAAGGGGTTGCTGTTGATAGGGGGTTTTCACCGCCTTTGGCTGTGATAGTTTGATTGACGCGTCCGGTTTGACCAAGGGCTCTCTTGTTCCTTTAATTCTTCAAGCGCTTCAAACCCAGCACTCCTCCTTATATAATCTCTTGGCTGCATCTCCCCCAGCACCAGCCGGCGGGCTGGTCCTCCCGGCAGTTGGCTGGAATGGCTGCCTGCCCTTCTCGCCTGTCCTTTTCCACCACAGCCTCACCTGGACGCTCTCGACCGCTTCGCTCTGTCACCGGCCTGACGTGCAAGCGCCCAACCTGTCAGTCCTTGGTGGCCCACTCTGTCAAGTCCTGATGTGGTCATGTCATCGTTGCTCCAAACTAGCCACGGCCTTGAGAGAGACGTAGTCCTTGCTTCGCCGGCTGCTGTTAAGTTCCATGTTCTGGAACTGAAACCGTGGCTCAGCCTGTGTCATTCCGGCACGACGGCACTAAGCAGCCCCATCTCATCAATCCATGGAGGGCCATGAGCCGTGCGGTACATCCTCTGGCCTGTTCAGCTCGATTTGACCCTTGGGGGGGAGATGCCCTACTAGGATCCGCTGTCTGCTGCCAGCAGGCGTTCGTCAAGCAACGGCGCAAAGGGGGAAGGCTGATTTGCTCGGTGTTTGATATTGACGACCGACCCTGCCTTCATTCGCTCTCCCATCCAACCCTCCATCGATCTTTAATGGCCAGGCGGGATGTGAGACCCTGCCGCTGCCTGGCTGCTTATTATTACCTGCATGACTGCTCGCTTTGCCATGTACCCTCCTCACATCGCTTACCCCGAGAGCGCTCTGGCTCACGCCAGCGATGCTGCTCTTCGTCGTGGGCGCCGGCTGTTGGCTGTGCTCTCACGGTGATGTGATCTAGCGCTCCGGAATACGGATAGAATACATGGGTGTCGTGCCAAATCTGGGCCACGTTACGTACCTTATGGCGTTGCGCCCACGGGTGAGCGGTGGGTGAGTGATGCCGGTACAAGCTCTGGCCCCTGTAGTGCCCATGCATGCACAGGCACATGGAGGCAAACAGTGACTGGGAAAAGTCCTACATCCGACCCGACAATCTAGGACTCCTCCCGTCCTGTCCCAGCACTCATAGCACTTGGAGGCCTATACAGCGGGCACATAATCCATATGCATTTGCTCGTCAGATCTTCAATTCCGCCACACCGAACTCTCCCAGCAGACCCAGTTGTGTGTGCCTGGGAACATGCCAGTGGATGCGAAGACGTAGGCTAAGGCACTAGTCTTCTGTCTCAGTTGCCCTCGCTCTAGAAGCACGCTTCGAGTTCGTATTGTCGATGACGAACGCGTGGCTCAGGTACGACACAGAAGACCCTGCCGAGCTGAAATTTCTCTTTGACCGAGATCATCTCCATCCCTATCAATCCATACTCTCACCAAGCTCACCAAGCTTGGGAGGCCACCTCGGATTTGTGCCCGTCCTATGTAACCTGAGGCATGGGCACGTGCTTATCTCTGGTCCTGATTCTCCGTTACAAAACCTCCGGACGCAGCATGGGCCGGAGCTTTGAGCAAGGTTGGTGCAGACATCAGGTGTCATTCGCTTCTCCATTTGCTTTTTCTAGCCCAACGTGATTGCTGTGTGGCCCAATGCCCATGTAAATGGCAATAAAGGCCGAGCCCCGATGTAGATTTCCTTGGTTCCGGGGAGTTTCAACCATTCCCCGGTGTGACTGTACCTTTGCTGGGGCAACCAAGCATAAATCATGTCCGGGATCAATGGTGATAACATCTTATCATGCATTCTGACATGACAATGGATCGCACCGCAACCGCCTTGATGATTGGATTAATGTCCAATTGTAGCATATAAAGACCATTATATGATTGGGAAATTGGCTGCAGGTAACCCGCGAATGGAATTGAGTCACAAATGTCACTAAACTCCTATTTGGCAGACAATTGCATTTTGTTGCGGAATTGAGGCTCTCAATTGGGTTTATGACGTGAAATGAAGCTATCACGACCACCTTGGCGTCGCTCCTGTCATTTTGTCTCACTGATGTGGGGTTGTGGCTCATTGTATACTACGGATATACAGTAAATGCGGTAGTCCGCAGCCACATGCTGCGCCACAGACAAGAATTTCCACACAACAGCCCCCTCCACCAAGAAATCCATCACTACGCCCTCGTGATAGCTCGGCGCCGGCAACTCAATTCCACTCAATGGGTTGCTAGAGCTCTCGAATCACCTCAATTACCGTTCGAAGTCCCAATCCCGCCATGCAGAAGCTCGCCAAGCGGGTTGCCCAGGCCCAGCGCCAGGCCGGCCGCCGTGCGCAGAAACGAACCGAGTCCGAGTTGCAAAACTACAAGCTTCGAAACCGACAGGCCCTGCGAAATGCTGTCTCGGAGGTCCGCGAGAACCTTCTAGATGCGCGCCGCGCCCGTAAGGAGGATTGGGAAATGGGTCCTATCGCCCCCAAGCGTGACCTGGGCTTCAACAGTTATGGCATGTTTGCTGAGGGAGTCCGAACCGACTGGTCCAACTACGGTCTCTTTACACCCCGCCCTGAGGTCATTGAGAAGAGGTGCGCCTGGGCTGGTGGTGTTAAGATGTTCAACCTTGCTGTCGAGGATCGTGTGGTTATTCTGGATGGCCCCGACAAGGGCAAGATTGATCGTATCAGATCCATCAACCTCCAGTCCGGTCATGTTACTCTGGAGAAATACCACCGGGTATGGTTCTGTATTTATGCTCTTGTATAAGTCGACGCTAACAATTGCGTATAGGCAATCTCTGTCGGAATGTTTGGAAACGACAGCCGTTCAGCGCCTATGCCCCTCGCCATCGATTCGATCCGTCTTGTATACCCTCTCGTTAACCCTAAGACCGGAGTGACCAAGGACACCATCATTCAGCAACTCAAGGCGGTACCCCCGAACATGAAGTCTCCCAACATGACATTTGACCGATGGGAGCATGGAAAGAAGTGGGATCGTGTGGTTCCTGGCATCAACGTTGTCATTCCTTGGCCTGAGGTGCAGGCGCCCGAGTACCAGACACACGCTAGCGACACCATCCGCGAGAATGTCGAGAACCGAAGCTTCTACTACAACCTATTGTCGCCCCCAATGCCCGAACAGGTTCTGGACGAGCTGCGCAACAAGTACTCCAAATTCCGAACACGCCACGAGGATTGGTACATCAAGAAGAAGGAGGCCGAAGAGGCGGCCAAGCAGGCCCGACAGGATTCGGTTCTGTCCATGCAGACACCTCTGGAAGAGTTCCATGCTATGCAGCGCGAGATCCGCGCCGCCCGCGGAGAGCCCGAGCTCACCGACGAGATGCTGGAGAAGCTGGGCTCCATTATTGCCCAGAAGAAGCAGAGCGCCCTCAAGGATGCCGGCGTATCAGAGTTTGCCTCCACGGCAGAGACGTCGGCACCCGCCGAGCCAAAATCTACACCACCTCCTGCAAACACTCAATAGAAATGCTGCTGATGATGATGATTCTGGGAACGAGTTGGAAGTCAACGAATGTACTAGGAGAGATTCAATCCTGTGTAATTATACGTGTGCAACAACAATGTACATCACGAGGCGCAAAAATAGACGCATTATTTCCTGTCCACAAGCTTTCATTTTGACCAAAGACTATTTACCTTTGATCCGACTGGCTGTAGCTGCTCTTTGACCTTGGTTTAGACAATTACGTCTTGCGAAAGCTGAGCTTGAGTTATGTAAGCATGGTATGTAGGGGCAGGATATCAACCCAGATCTGGGACAAAGAAATACAAGGAAAAAGAAACCCGAAATGAAGAGTGCAGCAATTCTCTGGAGCATGTTAAAGCTTCCAAATCACCTGTCCATTTCCATCTTTCTAGCTAGCTGCGCTGAAGCTTTGACGCTCATTTCGCAATGTTTGGACCTTAGCAATTGGTGTTTCGCTATGGCGGGCTGAGATGGTGTCGAGGAGGTAGGGTGAGCAGTTGAGTCGGAGACCGGGTATTTGTTAAATAACGATATTAGGCCGAATGTAATTGAGACGGTGTCAATGGCTGTAAAGCTCGAGAAAGGCGAGGGGGAAGAGCGCCTCAGTTTGCGGAGTGTTCTCCTGGCATCGGCAACCAATACCTGGAATTATGACCGAGGGGATGGATAAGACACCCTGAGATTGATACAGAAAGATTATGCTTATTTTGGCGGCAGCCCGAAATACCGCCAGTCTTGCGTAGCTCTCGGTAAATCTGGTCTTGGTTTTCGCGCATAGCAACGACCAGGACTTGATCCACAAGCACACAGTTTAGATCTCAGCATCAATACCGTGCGGGTTGACTAGGATCATGATTTGGAATCATTCTATGCTGAGACTAGCTCCCGAGACGTTGTTGCCATTGTTATTGGCCATGGCCTGGGCGGCAGCAACCGTGGTTCCCGTAAGGTCATTCGATATTTGGACTAAGCGATCTTGAAATGTATCAACGTTGTAGATGAAACGGCTGAGCATGGAAATTGAAGACTGGGTCCTATAGAGGAAAAAGAAAAGTGTCATTAGAGCTTTATTTACACATGGACATGGGCCAAGACTGTGTTGAGCTTACCCTGCCTGATCCCCAAGTACCGGCCGAGGGTCGGTGGAAGATGGGTCTGCGGGGACAAACTTGTCAAGGGAACTCATTGCTATCGAACAGTGTGAAGCAGAGAATAATTATACTGGTGATGAAATATTTGTCATGCGTTGAAGGGGCCAAAGATGGGTGGTTCGGCTTTGCTCCAAAATGAGCGGGTTGCACGATATATCCATATGTGACTCTGCTAGCAGAGCATAGTATTGTCAAGAATTAAAAAGCAATCGCCCATGTTTGAGGCCCTCAAGTAATGATCCAGGCCTTTGGCCAAACGAAATGTACGGTGTCGCGCACGCACGCGGCTCATCCTGCCGTGTTTCAACTAGTAACCAACTACTGAGCCTGTTTTTTTGAGCTGAGAGAAGCAACGAAAGCTGGGTTGGTTCGACGAATTACAAAGCATGTACTTGGTAGATGGATGGCCGTACGGGTATCTGGACACGGCCACGTTTTGAGCGAGCTTTCCCATCGCAAAGCATATCGAATCTCAACGGTCCTACCTAGCGTAGCGGACGATGGCTGCAAACTCGCCCGATCCTCTCTTGGTGCCCTGCTACGCCTTGGTGCACCTACTCTGGGGCTTCTAGAAGAATGCAAAACACGACAAAACTTCAGCCTTGCAAGGTGAACATGTGCCGAGCCTTATCGCACTTCAATCAATCTCGGCGCGCCATCGGCTGTTTGATTCCCCCTCCTGATGACGTGAGGCGGATCGGCCTCATAGCATTGGCGAGCGCCATTACACATCTCAAAACGCAGGCTTGGCGAGGATGCTGCAAGTTAAATGGCGCTGGGCTCGAACCTCAATGTTTCTCACAACCACTAGGGTATGCAAGCCCCTGAGCCCCTGAGCCTATGCGGTTGCTTTTTTCTCTTTGGCTGGTCACTTGAGCGTTTGCTAGTTTAGGACTATGTCTCCATATGGGAGCCACAATATGTCTTGCCACCAAAAATTGACAGCCGCAGCCTGATTTACGACCAGTGACAAGTTCTGTCACTCTGCCTTAGAGAATGTTTGACAGAGAACTACTTCTTGCTTTGAGTTGGGATGGCTTGGCAACGAGCTAATGCATTCTTTCATCATCGCTTTTTGCTTTTGAGGCATGGCTGCAACTGCTACGGGCCCAAACGCAACGGGAGACGAGGCCGTGGAAGTCTTGGGCTGAGATGGCCGGATTCAAAGTGAGACGCGGGAAATGGATTGTAATTTTAATTGCTCGTATCGTGTTTCAGTCTGAGAGATATTGGTTAGCACCTCATGTTGAGCAGATGATGGATAGTTGATCCTATCTATGACAAGCTTGAATGCCCGGCTACCTGGTTCAACTGCAGGGGCAAACCGAGCCATTGGGAAGCAGTAATAGTGCCCGCCCGACTGCTTTGAACGCTTTACGCTCATTGTTGCCTGCAAGGAGGAAGCATGGTTGAGTGGAGGCGCTGCGGAGAATTGAGTTGGGCGCTGCAGTTCGCTATCGTGATTTGCGCAGCTCGATGGGTCCTGAACCCTGTTGGTCGTTTTGATGGAGACATGTCTTGAACTGGTTGCCTTATTCCATGGCTTGCATTGTTCGCAAGAAAGGGTCGCAGTGCTGGAGAGACGACCCATCAACGCGGCAGTTGGTTTGGGCATGGCGAAGGGCGACAAAGAAACGCCGCCACAACTGGCTATCCCTGGCAGTCCACTCCATACGAGCTTGCCAATGATATGCTGCGCATCCGTGAGTATTCAATTGGGGTTCTGTTAGCCATTTGTTGCATACTTCGCTTCCAATCCACTATCACATGATTTCAATCACCTTTGCATAGTGTCTTGAACTCACGGGTATTCGCAGATCTAGAGAAATATTGTTAGGAAAGTTTTGTATCAATCATATGTCACATATTCGGATGCCCTGAGATGACGATCCGACACGGAGGTAGTTTTGATGTTCGGGCCGCGGCCCAGGAATCTGGGGGGCAATCCAAGACCATCTACGGCCCGCGGCATGGCTGAATGCAGCTCGCATGCCTCAGCCAGCCAGATCACCAGCCACAGCGTGGCCGTTGCCAATTTTGCCTCCGGAACAAACTCTCCGCTGTAAAACATAGTGTGGCGTACGTTTCAGGGCTTATGCGTGTCAACAGACATGCCTCTTTTGGTCTTGGGTCCATCTGTCATCCCGAGACAACCGAGCTGCTTTGTGCAGCGAGCCCTTCGCTTGGATTGGATGCGGGACATTGATCAATTCATCGACAGGCTCAGGATCCAGATCCAGATGCAGGAGTTTGTCGTTTTGGGCAAGCTAAGAAAACGATTCCGCACTAAACCCCGTCCGTGTGCTTGGGTGTAAGCCGCTGGCCGCTCCTTGCCCGTGACTGGCCCTTGCCTCGGAGCGCCTAAAGAGATAGCCTATGATAGAGGTGCATTTGGCGCCTAGGAAGAACTAAATTATAGACCATAGTTTTAAAAAAAAAAAGAAACTCAGTTGGAACAAGACGCTAAAGCGCTTGGAAAATACCAAGATTTGCGAGTATTTGAACAGTGTGGTTTAGTGAGTTAGGTTAGGTGGGTTTCACAGCCAATTATCAGATGGATGTTAAGCAAGCCCAAGCTTGATGCCATTACTGAAGAATGAGATAAAATAACGTATATTATAAGTACAAAGCATAGTATTCATGCCTCTGTGAACCTAGGTTCGTTTCCAACATGCCTGTTGTCATACCTGATCTTCTAAAGCAACAGAGCTAACGTTTTCGGTTGTGAATCCCGTAACAATACATTCCATAATTGAACGAGTTGCCAAAGCCTGGTGCTTGGACCCATGCCATCCTCCGCACACAACCATTTTGGACGCTGGCTAAAACCACGTGTTTCGACAAAAGTGTTGAGTCTGACCTCGGCCACGATGGAGTTGGCTCTCAATGCTTCGGTTTTAGTTTAGTATCCGAACCTGGACACTCATCATTATAGGCATGATGGGACCGGCAGCCAGCCGTAGCGAGGCCCATCGGGATCTGGACAAGGCGGTCGTTGTCGGTATCATTGAGCCACGAGTTAAGGGTGAAACTGCCGTAGGCACTTAATACACAACAGGATTAGTTAAGACGTCTTCATTGCAGGACACTTGGGGGAGGGGGATGAGAGCTTACGCCGGCGCGGAGACAAGTTCCTGAGGCTGGGAGTTTGAAGCGGGTTTCATCGTGGCTTTTTCTGATGGAGAGACAGACAAGAAGAGTGGGTGAGAAATACCATGCCCTATTATAAATGCAATAGTCTAGGGGAGAGCCTTATGCGCCTATTATCTTGGCCCGAAGGCCTCGACCGACTAGTAGGCGGGTGCGAGGTGACGTGTTACCCTCTTCATCTTCAGCCCAGCGATGCACGTCACGACACCGAAGATGTGTGTACTCTACCTGACGTGCATAGACGAGTTGGAAAACGGGCTTCAAAACGGTCAACGCTTATCATATGAAATGACGTGTCCACTGAGGAGTTACCAATAACCACGTATCCTTGGGTCGGTGTCGCGTGGCTCGATGTAAGGCAAGGGCCAAGTTACTCTCCGCCTCGCGAAGCCTCCCCTCTAGATATTGGCGCACGGATTACATTGCATACACCTTCCCTATGTAACGGGGTTGATGTAGAGCGGCGTCCAGTAGTAGAGGGGAATGCTCGACATAGTCACTCCAGCTTCCCCGGGCTGTCAACACCAACCACGCTTAGCCACCGCCCCGGATGGCCTCGCTGATTGAAAAAAGCGCAGAGGTTGAAATAAATGTCTCTTACTGGTGGCGAAAAGCGTTTAGCCGAGAGCTTCTTTGTCTCTCAGCCGTGGTGTTTGATGAGTGTGTGTCCGCGCCCGATATGAGGCTGTCAGGGTTTGAGGGACCAAGGCAAGATACACCAGTGCTTTCAAAGCAAAATTTGAGGTGCCATTACATCTTAGCCCCTAAAAACACACAATAAAGCCATTGTGATGTTGGAGGTCACTCACCGGTCCGTCCTCAATACACCAGGTGATGACCGGAACTGGTCGTGCCCTGTTGTCATTGCCGGCGGAAGGCGATAGAAACCTGGGCGACAGGGAAGTACGTGGTAAAGCGGAGGGCTGAGACGGCCTCAAAGAGATTTCCGGGAGCCTGATCTAGGCGCGATACTTCTTGTCCGAAGGCTGACGAGGGTGGCTGGCTCCCGTGACTTTTCCCGTTGTCAAGCGCGAGAGGGAAATAATGGACAAGGCAAAAAAGGCCGAGCGCCAATGGCCCTGTTCTGATGGAGTGTGCGGAGATCTGTGGGTGACGGATACTCGCAAAGTTGATCTCCATCTGATGATAGGCATGGCATTCTCGGTGATTGGATCCATTCGGCCTAACCGACGAACGTTGCCAGCGGCAAAAACCCATTTCTTTCTCTCGGTTGACTGTCGGCAAGATGACGAGGCTCAACCAGCCGCAAATACAAGCACTACAGTACAGCAACACACCACCTGACCGTTTACAAGCTCCCACGGCGGCCCAAGGCTAACTTGATTAGGTCCTGAAGCATGTGTTGTTGGGCGTTGATGGGCATGCCGGTATTGTGTGGTGCTTTCTTCTAAGCGATTGTCTCATTTACTCTGCTCGCCCCACGGTTAGCGGGCTGATTGATGGAAGTTTCCAGATGCCATCTTAAATTGGTGTTTTTAGCCGTACCAATCGACGGGAATCCCGGACGAATGATCGAGGCAGGTAAATACTAGTAAGACGGCAGGACGAGCATTGCAAAAGCTAGCTGATATTGGACACCGAAATCCAGTTTGTGCGGCTCTCCCGCCCAATGTGCGTCCATTAATAATTGTCATATGAGGATTCAGCCCCCATGCAGGCTGAACCCACCTGCAGAAACCAAATCACGACTCATCTTGGCCTCAAAAAAACTTTAGAAGAAATAGCCGTTGGCTAGAAAAGCCATCGTGACCACGATGAGGGACTTCATCTCTTATTCCCAGCCGAGCCGGTACTAAATCCGATGTCGCCGACTTGCTTAAAACAAGATGAAAGCTCGAGTTACCTAGACGCTAGAAACTTGTTATTGGGCACTTTTTAGCGAGCTGCATGTACAGTGAAGTTCGATCACACCTTGCAACGGCCATTCCGGTGGCTCCTATTTGGATAGCTGTCTCATAGAATGTGTGGGAGAAGGGCGGAAGTACTCGCTCCACATAAAGCATACATTACAAGCGGCGATTTAGAAATATAATCACATGCTATTGGTGGATACTAGCTTGGTACATCCGACCTCCTCCTGCACATTGATTGAAATGACACAATCGCGCATATGGATACGCAGGACATTCCCCCCCACAAACGGTTGGGGGTAGCTCCCACCCCTCAAGTTTCAGCCTTGACGCACCAGAAAGGTCGGGCCGTGAGGATCGACTAAGGGTGACAGCTGTCAATGAGGCTTCGAGGTTTATGCCATGATGCCCAAAAAAAAAAGATTTGCATAGAGGGTTTTCTGACCGAGCCACGAGCTACCTCGTGATGGGAATCGTGTCTTGTCTACACACCGAACGGCTGTTGTGTGAAGTACATTAGGCTCATGTAAACCCGTTTGTTTAGTTGGGTTTGAACGTTGTTGGACAGCTCAACCCCTGTCGTTTGAGTCTAGACCCATGGCGAGGGGAATGCTGACTAGTTCCTGCGGTCGAGCCAGGGAGACCCTGACTCGGCCAGCAGAACCTGGTGTTTGGTCTATGGGGTATTCATGTCCAAATACTAGGGGCTGATTTGAGTGGCTGCACTCGGTTGATTGTTATCCAGGCTCGGGGCTGATGTTGAGTGGGCACTCTGGTCCAGCGCAGTGGAGTTTTATCGTGATCAGGTCGAAGGCGGCAAGGAATGAGGGGCAAAAGAATAAATATAAATGTATTCACGCACTCATGTCTGATACAATTGTCTCAACCAAAAGATACAACGCTCACTCTTCCTAGATCCCTCTCCAAGTCCTGTAGCGAGCGAAACGGTCTCCGAGGGCCCGCAGCATTAAAGAATTCTGGGCCTAAAGCCGCCCGAACAGGAGTGTAAACTGCAGGCGAACGAGTTGTGGGCGCGGTAGCGGTATACTGTGAAGGCGCAGAACCCTGACCTTGAGAAATCGTAGTTGCGCTTGTCAAACCAATAGGGGTCATCTTTTTCTGTAATTTCGCTGGACTGCCGGTTTCCTTCGCTCCTGACGGCTGTTTAGACTTTGAACTTGCGCTTGCTGAGTTCCACAATTTGGACAAGGAACGAAGCGACATGATCCGTTTCACTTTCGGCTCGACGGTAGGATCCTGTTTGCCGTCAATCTCTCCGATGGACTTGAGCCCATCAAACTGCCCAGAAACAACCGTTTCGTCTTCTTCCATGGAGAAGAAAGGAAAGCCAGCTTTGGCGTATGCCGCAGCATCGATCGGTGTGCTTGGCGCTGGGTTTCCAGTGACCCGAGAGAACGAAGCCGTGTTGAGGATTTGGACGTTGAAGGTGAAGGTTCTCTCCGTGTCCCAACGAGGCGAAGAGCTCGATGCCCCGCTGGCTGTGTCTATTGTGTGATCCTGAACAATATTTTGCTCAATGAGCCCCCCGGGGGCCAAGTTCATTTCGTCTTTGGCTTTCTCTTTCCGCGGCGCGGGGTCAAAGCCACCCCGAAGTCTTAGGACCAGGTGCAAAGTTGACTCCTAACCGCAATATGGTGTTAGTGAGCTTTTTTCACTGGAATTCAATTGTTACATTCAAGGGACATACCCTCTGGATATCGTAATTAGCCAAGGTGTAATCATCCATTAACTGCTTTCCCGCAAAAATAATCCTTTGCTGATCAGGGGGGATCCCTTCCTTGTCCTGGATTTTGTGCTTGATGTCGTCGATTGTGTCCCATGACTCTGCTTCCAGGGTGATCTTTTTCCCCGTCAAGGTTTTGACGTAGATTTGCATGCCACCATACATGCGCATAATGAGGTGGATGGTAGAACCCTGGTACAAGTCAGTCAGCGGACATAGATTGAAGCTTTAGGTGAAGCCAATACATCTTGCACTCCTCTTTCTTTCAGGATATCAAAGTCTAAAGTGCGATTAGATAAGAAGCTGAAATATGATGGAAGCCAAATTGCACTTACCGTGTAGAACCTTTCCACCGAAGCTGAGGTAATATGGGCCAAGGTTGGCAACTGATGGATCTCGTCTGTACAGGGCCTGCTTCAAATCTACCAAGGTTGCCTCCGGTTCTACACTTAAAGTGTATGTTTTGCCGCTGGTCATCTTTAGAAAGACGGTTCGTATCGAAGTCTCCTTCTCAGGCGTAATCTCGAACTGTATCCCGCCAACCACCTCCTCGCCTGTGATCTGGGCCTCCACAGAGTGGCCCGATCCCATAGGCATGGCGACAAATTGCCTCACCTGACCAGCTTCATTGGCTATTCCATCAAGCCACCTCTGTTCCGGGACGACGACATAGTCTTGGATTGACTTTCCCTGGCTCTTCTTTTGTCTTCTCCGCAACGTCGTGGCTGCATTCTCAACGGCAGGCTCCCCGGAAACGGCGTTAACGGCTCCGATGTAAGCCTTAACGGCATATCGTTTTGTTGATTTGAAGCTAATCCACATGGCCTCGCGTTCTAGGATTCGCATCTCACAATTAGACCAGACACTTGATCGTGGCAGAAGCACAGCCGGAATGGTTGCTTACGGTACATAGGCATAAAAATACCACCTTTCGCGACCATTTCGGGGGCTAGCTTGTCCGTATAGTCCTTGACTTGGAACAAGGGGAATTTTCCAAGGCTGGGCGGGAGTTTTGACAGTTGCTGGTTGTCCGGGACCCGGACAGTCCGTCGGAATGAAATGTCCAAGTCTCCGAGCAAGACATGGTCCTCTTTCAATCTGTTTAGACTTGCCATGTTGACGGCGTTCCTTTGCTGATGCGGCAACTCGCTCGATCTGATCACCAAAGTTCTCAAAGTCTGTACGAAGATGGGGACAGGCGTGAAACCTTTAATTCTGGACGATGGAATATGCCTTAGGCGGGGCTTATGACGGGTGCCTTGTCGAGTGGCATTAACTACTGATGTGGGCTGCATTAGCGCCTATTATGCTAGACCTGCACATAGATATGGCGTTGCGTAGACGAGGGCCAAATGATTATACGAGGACATGACCGAATGACCGACAACACGGCACAGGATCTGTACCCTTTTCCTACGATTTTTCCGCTCTGATTAAAGCCTCATTCACTCCAAGCTCTCTAGAATTTTCCTTCTTGGAGACGGGTTTCAGTTGCGCGGAGCGTTGACGCTAGAACATCAGCTGGCGGCGCTAAAACGGCTGCGCCATCAAGGCAGCAACAGCCCAAGCCTCGATGGGCTATATGCCTTGATACCCTCCAAACCAGCCTTTGAGAGAAGTTATCCGGCGAGTCCATTCACTTCAAACATACACTGCGAAAACAACCTCGAGGTGCCGTTCGAATGGAGCCAGCCTCCATTGCCTCCACTGCCCTGACAGCCGCCAAGGTCCTTACTCAGGTCGGCATCATCATCTACGAGTTCCACGCCAATCACAAAGCTGTGCCGGCGGAGATCGCCGCGCTGAGCAGCGAGCTCGAGGCTCTTGAAACAATACTGGATCAAATCCAAGAAAGCAAAGCGACAAACGTGGACGTGAGCACCTGTCACGATGCGCTTCAAGCAGTCGGCGAGAAAATAGCGACGATTGAGCAGAAGGTGCAGAAGGGCGGGTTCGATCGTTTCGTTGTGACGCTGACGGCGGCCGAGATGCGCGGGGAAATCAAGGATCTGCTGTATAATCTGGAGAGGAGTAAAACGTCGCTGCTTCTTTCAATGCAGGTGATAAATATGTGAGTAAGCGTCCCGAGTGTTGGGTAGAGATCTGACTGTGCATAGGCGAGGATGGCAGGCTGCGCTGGATGCGGCTTCTAATGCACACTATGGAGCCGTGATTGGACCAGAACCGAGTGTCGGAATTGCAGATGAAGGAAGCATGTCGTTGGAACAGGTGAATTGCGGCGACAGGGTAGTATCAGAGGGATCGAGTGCGATTGCTGCTGGTGAGAGTATCATTGACGTTCACCCAAACGTGGCAGGCTGGCTCAGTAGCTTCCAGAGCAGGCCTTAGAAGCAAAGAAAGTTTGGCAAATAGTTTTCGTATAAATTTCTCGTTGTGAAGGAGCTCTTCTTGCCTCGATCCTCTGACTTCGGCCGGGAACGATTGCGAGTTGGCGGAGCGTGGGATCGAGAGCGATGCAACATGATCAAGTCCGCAATCGTGAACGAAGTTGTTTTACGCAAGTTTACGATGCCAACCTTCCCCGACTCCCTTTTCCAGCTTCGGGCAGGGAAATTGGCTGAGCCAAAGATTTGCGCATCTTCCAGACCCTTGGCGGTTCGCCTTGGTCCGCCTGGTTCGCATTGCGGCTTACAAGGCAAACTAAAGAGACACGTGTATCGGTAATTTCGCGTAGCGTCCCTGCTCTAACGGAAAAAATTTTCAGCTTTGATGGCCCTGACATAGTGTTTCGAAGTGCAAGGCGCAAGTCTTGTTTCGACGATGTTGACGTGGTCAAGCCTAGGAGTGTTTGTTGCTCTCCGTTGCTTTGACCTTTCGCCACTCGCTCGGTGCCACATTGCTGCTAGACATGGTCCGTAGTATTAAGTTTTCCTGTCTGTATCTGGAATCGTTCTCAACCGGAATTGAACGCGTTATGTCCGAGGATGGTGTGTGGCAATTGTGTGATGAGCACGACGACTAGATGGACGGCCGCTAGGGAGGCTGGCTGAAAGAGACTGTCATTAAGGAACAAGTCGCAAACACTCAGCACACTCCATTTTGAGGCAGAGTCACAATATGATTGAATCCTCGCTTCTTCTCTGTCTGAGGCTCTTGCTGACCGTCAAGTTCGCCCCCCAGCTCAGTCTTTGACTTCTCCAGAACATGCCTGGGTCGGTGGGCATCACCGCCAAGGTGGCGACGGTGGCTTACAACTTACAAGGTTGAGGCTGGCCTCAAAATCCAAAACTCTGGTTGCTCCGTACGGACATGGGCTGTTTTACCTTTCCCATTTCCCACCTTTCCTACTTCCCACCTTTCCCACCTTTCCCACCTTTCCCACCTTTCCCACCTTTCCCACCTTTCCCACCATCTAGCCATGTCAACCACCTGCAGCAGTGTCAGTAGAACCCCTGTCGTCCATCTTGCCACCGGACCACTCGTCAATCTACTCTCCAGGTGACCTACGGATCTTTTTTTTTGCTTAGGCTGCCCCACTGGAACCATGCCTCCCCGTCATGATTTGCAGGCGTGTACATCCTTCGGTGGTGCAATCTCCCAGGGAGGGGTATGTACAAGCACCAACCACCCCAAGTCTGTCGAGGGACAGGACATCGGCAGCTATCAGCTAGGGCGAGATAGTGAGTAACAGGGGCTGGTTGAACTGGCTAGGCAGCATATGAAGGGCTGATTTAGCTGAGATGGGTGCAGGGGGAGCCAACGTCGGGCCTTTGGCTTCTAGAACACGACCTCCTACGTAATGTCAGGGAAAAAGAAAAACAAAAAAAGACCATAGCCATTCTCAACGCCCCAAACACCCAGTGACGCCATCGCTTCATGGTAAGCGACACCGAGTCCGATTGGCTAGAGCCCTAGGCCTAGACCTTCATTTATCTTCTTTTTCACTTCTCGGTCATACTGTCGGCAGCATGGCGAGTCTGATGGTGCGTCGCGCTGATCGAGAGCATCACTGTCAATGAGAGACGCATCGTGATGCCGAGAGGCGTTATCTCATGACGCTCCCCGCATTCGCATTCAGGTGGTGGTCTTACAGGGCCGATCCTGGAAATGCCAGGGGCCGGTACATCCCGAGACCATTGCCTGCCAAAGCTATCTCGGCGCTCAGGCTGATGGGGATCGTGACGGGCTTCTAGGGGACTGGGCGTATGGGCCACTAGCAGGGCTAGTGTCCAGCGGATCATGAGATTGAAGACCTGATGGTGCTGCACGGTAGTCTAGCTAGCGAATCGACTTCTGATAGCCAGGACTTCTTTTCAACTCGCACCGCTCCTTTCCCTTACTGAACCAACATAGCCGCAATGGGTACACACCTCCATTTTGGGGAGCTAATCTGCCTGAGCTGTAAAAGGGATGGGGCACTGTGGCACTGCGTTTTGGTTGTGAGCGAGATGAGAAGTGTGCAAGGGCCGCAAAGAGGCTATGTGAATTGGCCGTGGCCTCACAAAGAGCGCCCACTCACGGTGGTCAAAGCTGCGGGAGGACTTGCTTCCGCTCAGCTCCCCTTGCATATTAATTATGGCTAGCTCACACGGATGACCCTAGAAGTTGCGCAGGGGCCTAATTGATACTTCCCCATCGACGCCATCGAGGTTGATGGCTACTCGCAACAAAAGCGTCACGCGATTGGAAGAGTATGGGCGAGCTGACATCAATAATATTATGAGGCTTGTAGCCTAGGTTCTAATTATGGTGGGTTCTTAATATTAATCGTACATGAAGACTTTTCCATAGCACACCGCCGCCGCCAACCTTTGCGGGTCGTCCGGCGAGTCGCTCCCGTAGCATCCAGCTTCCCCCTCCCAGTAACGCTCGCACAATCCCTAACTCTCTCTGACCCCTGCTGACCCAGCCCCCTGGTGCTTCTGTCTGTAGATCTGTATTGACATTGGGCCGAGCTTTGACACTGCCAAGACATTTTGAGATCACCTTGGGGCGTCGTTGGGGTTCTCTTGGGGCACAATTGACCCTTGTATCAATCGTTCCTGGAGGGAGGACGTGTCGTAAATGAATCTACTAAGCATTTGTCCGTGATTCTTGGGGCTGGATTGTCCTGAGGTTAGATATTGATGCTGCTTTGATACCAGTTAAAAGACGTACGGTTTTTGACCACTTTGAGTGGTGGTGGAAGACGATGACTTGGGATCGGTATCCATCTGGGGCAGACCAAATTAAAGCAGATCGGTGAAAATATAGGACTGACTGATCTGAGGATTATCAGCCTATAGGCTAGAGAATGCGGTGTTTGTATATGTATGCAAGACCACAGTCCGTGACGCTTCCACCGTGGAACAAGATTGAGATGAAATGAGATTGAGTTTTCCGAGCTGGATTTGCCTGATATTAAAAGAAAGATGGGAAGGACTCTACTAGTTGAGATGAGAGCGAACAGACTGTCGGCGGAGCATATTAATATAGCTGACCGGCTCCTACGTAGTCACTCGGACACGGGGGCAAGGCAGCCAAGGGCTGAGCTTGAACGCCCATTGTACTGTTGGGATGCTGCCAGCTAGAAAGAATGGAATGGAACAAAGCCTTCACCGACAAACGTGACAAGTGGAATCAGGTGTCGTGAAGATAACCCTAGGCTGACCCCAGCGTGGGAGCGGCGGCGGCGTGGCCTCGTCGGGTCGGCGCGCCTGTGCCGGCGCAGCGATCGCCTATAATTTGGCGGGCCAGGGAATTAAGCATTCGGATCTCTTTGAAAACAGAAGTTGGCTTGGCGCCACACCACCGCTATTGCGACTAAGATTGCGTTTTGCGAGCTGGGCTGATTGTGGACGCCGATTGCCATCCTCATGGAAAGAGCTCACACAACTAAACAGATACACGGGCGAGAGAGACATCCAGGAAAAGTAGACTCGATTTCTGTGAATGTCAACTTAGTTAACAAGATGAATCGCTGCATTATAGTACGCGATGTGCGAAACAATAATTAAGGTGCGCAGCGGAGCCAGCTGTGGGATCAGGGACCACCAGATCTCTGGTGGAGCATGTAACCTGGGGTGCGCGCGACACCGACAAAGAAGCAAAATAGTACTCCAGACAAGGTATAGTGCAGAAAGGCGTTGGGAACATAGTGTGTGCGTGGGCGAGTGCGAAGCTAGGAACGGAGAGCCAAAGCTCAGCCCGAGATGGCCGAAAGAAGCAGTGTGCTGTTGCCTCTAGGGACCGTCCCCAGCGACATGGTCAGGGTGTGTACGTGTAGCACCAACGAAAGACACCATGATGATAGCGGCGGTTTTTGAGAAGTGTCACCACAGTTGGGTTCCTGCATCACCGATGTGACCACGCCCGTGAACAGGTGGGTATCATCCATCGTTCGAATTGACTGCGACGAAACATGCAAGTCTGCAGTGAGCCAGAAGCCTGCACAGAGTCGTAGGCATCTCCATGATCTGAGCGAGGCCGGCAGGTCAATGTAACTGGGTCCGGATGCCGAGATGCCAAGCCAGGATCCCCCGTGTGTTTGGCCGTGTTCTGGTGCGGGCTCAGGCGGCGCCGCCGCGGCATGTTGCTGATGGCGAGAGGTACCTAGCAACATGGACACGGACGCTTTCTTGTCTCGACATCACACGCCCTCGATGTACGCAAGCATCAAAAGGAAAAAATGTTCTTCGGATCCCCGACTTCGTGCCATGCCTGCGTCGGCATGCGCACTAACTGTGGGGCTTTGAATCCCTAATCATCCTCATCAACGTCCACTGCAACGGCACCGGCGTCATTTGGCGGCGCCACGGGCTAATCTGTCTAGCCAGTCTTTCGACGAGGATGCTCATCCCAGAACAAACCTCATCGACGATTGATGCAGACGACAGGCCAGACCAGCCCCCCGGTCTTCCTAGCTCTCACTCTCTGAGTTGGCTTTTTCCCCTCTGAGGCAGTCACATGGGCTTCAATTTTTCCAATTCCATCCGAGTGTGTCACATACCTTGTCCATGTTGCCGGCAGCCGCGGTGGCGTTAGAGGGGAGACCCTGGCTGCATATTGACTAGGGTGCTCGCAATCTCATTGTCCAGGTACAGCTGCGTGCATGAGCCTCCCACAACAGTTGGGGGAGCTGGTACAGTAGTTGATCGCAGAGCCTCATCAAGTCAATCGCGCCCTAGTCAAGCATGACTCTTGGCGCTTCCTGTCTCTGGCTTTCGCGGAGATACGAATCGCGTGATACATCGTCATTCCCAGCTCGGATTACATCGAGCCTTCCGCGCAATCTTGACCAAACTTTGACAATGGATCATACGCAGCCGAGATAGAATGATATGCCAACAAAGTGGAAAGAATAGAGGAACCTGGGCTTGCGTTGGTTTCTCTGGAGAAGAAATTGAACGTACCAAAAATAGACTTTGTTGAGAATCATTCCTCTTGGTTCTTCCTTCCCCTTCTCTTCATCTCCGGCCCATGGGTGTCCTATTGGTCGAGGAAGCGAGTTGGCTGCCTTGATTATCAGGGAACCTGATAACTAATCTCGTGACCTGGCCTATCGCCTTGTCGAGAACATGATTGGTGTGGATGAAGTTTTGCCATGTACCCACACAATCTCGCGACACATGTAGTAAAGAAACACAAGCGTTGCAATTATCTTGTGAGTTTCTCAAAACTATTCAAAGTTATAATTTGTTCTAGTCGGTTATTAAGGGTTATTGGAAATAGCAGCGATTACTTGTTTCTCAACACCATTTTGGTCAATGCTACCCTACAGCTAACAACGATTTTGGCACCCTTCAACGCAATGGTAGTTTTTGACTATTTCTTGGTATCATTTGAGTAGGAGTGGACTTGTAGAACTTATATATCTTGTATTGGAAATCTTTGTTTCATGGGCAACCTAGGGGTTTGCGTGCAAATGTGAGATAATTTAATATCCCCACACCATGTGAAAGGCGATCTTGAAGCCAAACAAGCTTCAACTTGGAAGTCAAAATACAATCCTATTAGATCTGAGCAAATTCTTTTTTTAAATTTGGATCAATTTCGCTCGACTAAGTCAAGTCTTCTGGGCGCGAGACAAATTGACACAATGTATTTGCTTGAAGGACCTGTAAGGATTTCGAGAAATGGACCACGCCACCGCGCCATTTCAACAGAGCAGTTTAATTCTAAACGGGGATTTATCAAGTATTTTTGAAGTAGCTAATGAGGCGAGATATGTAATGCGAATCTCTGCTTGCATCCAAGGGTTCGAAGTCGGCGAGGTTGAGGATTCGACTGGAGCTTGATGAAATTTGGCGCGCCTGTATGACGCGATGGTGGCGTGCGTGAGCGCTTGGGAGATAGCCGACACGAAGAAAACGAAACAGATTACCATGAATTTTGCTGCCAAAAGCATTGATAGAGACGAGGGTTCGATACATAGGAGAAGGCTTGGTTTGCGAATAGGGAGATGAGAGATGACGAATCAACTGGATGAGATTTTCGAGAAAAGCATTGCTAGACTCTCTTGCGGCTGCCCATTCGATTAAGATGAAAAAAAGAAAAGGCAACAAGATCCACAATAAGGCAAACTAGCCCCTTTTAGTGGTTCGCCTGGTTCGTATTGTTGCCCTGTCCCTTCCGTTTAGCTTCTAGCCCCTGACCTTACACCCATGGATGCTTGTAAACTTGCAACTTGGCATGTGAGCTGAGATTTGAGGCCGTAGGCTTGATGGCATACGGGGTATAGTTTGGTCCATCATAGATATTAGACCCCAACCAACTCACGATTGCTGTGGGGTAACGAGGTTGAAGAGTACGAGATCACGAAGTAGTAACGCCTAATGTTCCAGTGCGACTTTTGATTTGGTCCTCCGACTTTGTTACTTCAGGATTGGCTCAGAGAGACAGTGGTGGATTTCGTTGGACTTTTGGAAGGTGTCAAGTTGCCAATTCTATGCTTTGTTGAGATGGGCAGAGCGCGGATGGGTCATTGCGACGAGGAGAGTGATCATCTGGCCATGATCGCATCTGGATTCTAGTTAATCTGATGCAATTGGGTGTTTCAACCTCAGCTTTGAAATTAGGCCTGTGGCGTGTATTGGAAGTGGACGCTGTGTCGCCTTGATAGCATGTGCTCCTATACTAGCTGGTGGACATGCTTCCTTCTTTGGGCACCATGAAGCGCATATCAAATAAGATAACTTATTTATCTGATAATTACGGTCTTTTTTAGACTTACTCATCGATCTAAGAGTAAGTTTCGCAAATTTCCGACAACAGAACATCCCTCAAACTCGACTCCACCCCACATCTCATCTCATTCATGGAGCCACATTGCCTACAACCGATTCGCTCCTGGGACTGGGATCTCAGAGTCTAGTGTGGTCTCGTTATCTCCAGGGAAGCTTGTAACAGTCTGTCAGGGACGGATGATGTGTCGTAAATGAATCTGGCCAACATCGAATTTTCGCTCGCTGGACTGAGTGAATATTAGCATGTTTTGCCCGCAATATTGCTAAAATCTTCTAAGAGCTGGGGTATATGATATACAGATTAATGCTAGAAGCAGAGTCTTTGATGGGGGGTGGAGATTCAGGGTCTTGAGGCATTATGAGCAGATTTGACTGGATTCTTGATAGATGCGTATCACTCTGTACAGTACCAAGCTAGAAGATATATTGGGACGGAGATGGCTATGTTTTATAGTCGGAGGACTACTCCAAAATGGCCTCTCCGACTCCACGGAGAGGCAATCATCGTTCATCCCTTTAGCGTGAAGTAAAAGGTCAGACAGATTCGAAGATGGATACAGAGGCAAAACTACGTGCAAAGACAATAGGCAACCTTGGTGGGTCTATCCTTGTCTCGATGTACTAAACAAGGGCCGATAGAGCAGAGAGCGATGTCACTTGGAAGAGTGAGATGGCGAGGGCGGAGTTACCAAAAGCGGAGATTCTAATGGGCAGTGCTTGCGAAGGCTTAGCTTGCGCCTTAAAAGCAGGGCGAGGAGCACACATGGAATCCTGGTCGCGTTTCCGCAGAGCTCTCGGAAAGTTCCTGGCACGGAGCCGCAGTTTGTCGAGCACCGCCATTGTGGGCGTCGCCACTCGGACATTTTATCCGTTGCATGAAGCGGTGTGACCTGCCTTTTTCTCGCTGACTCTGTTTCTTGGCAGGGACCAGCCTGTCAGCAATGGACATTCGAGCCACTGCCGAAGCATAAAGCTGCTTCGTTGATTCAGTCGCGTCGAATATTGGCCGCGCTTGCGAGATATCAGGGTGGAGCAATCGCGGTTGGGGAATTATGCATCCGTTACTCAAATCGCAGGGAGCACCCTGCCAGGGCGACCCCACGATGCCACGATCCCTCACCCTGCTATCCACAAATACCCGCTCTTTAGGTGATCACGACGGCTCGGGCCGGATAATATAGCGGATGTTCTGATCCACCGTCTAGAGGGAATGAGCCGGCCCATCGTCTCTCCGCTCCCCTTCACACGGGATTTCTTTTGTAAACGATATGCTCATTTACCATGCGAATGACTTGCAACGGGTCATTCATAATGGGAATGTCTATCTAGTGTGTATAACCTAGGCTAGGACCCATTTGTTAGAAGCGATGCTACACCAGAGCCTGCACGCTGCAGAAAGCACCCCAAAGAGCAGCAGACATCTCCCTGATAGGCCATTTATCGCGTCATAAACCTGGTGGAAACATCTCTTTCTCGAACGCCTCAGCTCTAATTTATATGCATGTGGCTTGATTGAGAAACACCGTATCTCTGATTCGTGACCAATGAAAGAGGCCAAGGCAGCACGGAATCATCCCACGCACCAATTCGACGCTGATTGCCACAACTGGCGGAGGTTGCAGCGTGCATGACGTAAAATATGCCCAAAACAGCTACCGCGAATACTGAGACATTCTGAGATATTCGAGCCAGTCTGATATATTCCCAGAGTGTTTATTATTAAGCTCGTCGGTGCTCAGCGCTGCGGTCTATTGACCAAGCATTCCAGATCAACTTTATTTACCCGGTCGCACTCTGAATTATTTGAGAAGTTGACGGGACGACACTTGAGATTGCATTCCAGTGCCATATAAAATCTTACGACCGGTAAACACGCCACCTGTCAACCACAATCTCCCAGATTGACGTCGCAGTCATCTCACCGAGCTTTCCTCTGGACAAACCACCCCGCCATGTTCAGGACAACCCAAAACAAAGCCTCCGACACCCAAGTGTCTCCTATATCCACGTCTTTTGAAGCCGAAATTGATCGCGATGCATCCCACGATGATCTCTTTGCTCTTGAAGGTCTGAGCCTTTTCGACAAGAAGTGCGTCTTGATCAATCGGGAGATAAACCGCCAGGGAATGGGGAGGTACCAGTGGTACATTTGGGGCCTATGCGGGTTCGGGTACCTACTTGACTTGATCTGGGCCATGGCTTTCGGACTGGTGCTTAGTCCCATGCAACAAGAGTTGGGCTTTGGGAACGGCCAATCGGGGAATATTGCGACGAGCTTCAATGCCGGCCTAACGGCCGGTGCTTTTGTATGGGGTTTCTTGGCTGATATTATTGGTAAGTTGCTGCGCCCTCCTAACCATCGCCACCCAATCCTCGCTCACCAATAATGTCCGCAGGACGTGGTTGGGCCTTCAATTTGACATGTCTCACATCATCTATCTTCGGTCTCTGCCTGGGTGCCACAAAGACCTATGACGCTTTCTTGGTGATAACTGCCTTTGTGGGCTTTGGTGTTGGGGGTAATATTCCGATCGATACCACCATAACTCTCGAATTTATACCACAGGTTGGGCCCATGTTGCAGAGTATAATGCTTGCGCTGACGAAAGAAAAAAGAACAAAAGATTCCTTCTCGCTTGCCTATCCATCTTCCAGCCACTAGGAGTGGTGATTTGCAGCGTGATTGCCCTGGGCTTTATCCCGGTCTATTCTTGTTCGCCCAACTTCTCCGAAGCAAACCCACTGCCCTCTTGCAATAATGTGAGCGAAGGGACCGAATGCTGTACAAGAGCTTCGAATATGGGATGGAGATATTTGCTCTTTACGATTGGAGCCATCACAATCTCGGTATTCATCTTGCGCTTCTTTGTCTTTTCGTTCCGCGAAACACCCAAATTTCTCCTTTTGCAAGGGCGAGATGCAGAAGCAGTTGAGACTATCCAGTTCACGGCAAAATTTAACGGAATGCATTGCAATCTCAGTTTGGACTCATTTGAGGCTTTGGAGCGTGAGCACAGCCCTACCAATGCTGAGAGCAGCTCCACGCTGGTGGGTGGCAAACCAGCATGGAAGGACTTCATTATACAGAGCCCGAAAAGATACGAGGCGTTATTTTCCAGTGTTAAAATGACCAGATTAACTTTTTTAGTATGGCTTACGTACATCATGGACTATTGGGGGTTCACGGTAGCAGGTATTTCTTCATTGGCCCTGGCATTGAACGATAGCTAACGACTTGATCCCGCTAGGCTTCTATCTGCCTCGAATCTTGGCCCTAAAGAACGGTGATGCTTCCGTTAGTCTTCGAGCCACATATGCAGCCTACGTCTACACATATATACCGGGAATGGTCGGCGTGCTAATCGGCGCAGCCATGTACCGAGTGCCGGCCATCGGTCGCAAATGGACCATGGTCGTGTCTTCAGGTCTGATGGGCGCCTCGATTTTTCTCTTCTCCGCTGTCGACACAAGGGCAAAGAATGAAGGCTTGTTTACCATGGAATACTTTTTCCAGTCCATGTTCAACGCCGTACTCTACGGGTGGACTCCGGAAGCGTTCCCAACGTCGGTGCGAGCGACGGCATGTGGTGTAGCTAGCTTTTGGGGCAGGTTATTTGGTATTGTGAGCCCTCTCATCGCTCAACATCTTTACGGTCGCTCCAGCGGTAGCGACGGGCAAGGGGACGTTAATAGTGTGCTCTACCTCGCTGGAGGAGTGACGCTGGGGTGTGTGATTAGTTGCGCGCTGCTCCCCAACGACATGATGGAGGCACAGGATGAGCAATCCTGACCGATATGAGTTTATGAAGCACGTTTGAGAGCTGAAATAATTTTTATAGGACCTAAATATATATTGCTTCAAGTGCTAAATTTCCTGTCACTCGCTTACTACCTCGGCTAGTTGTCGGTGACTCGATTCTGAGCGGAGCTGGGCTGCCGGTTATTTCAACCAAAACTTCTCGGATTCGATGGGTTCTATTTTCTATAGCCATCCAATATGTAAATTCAAAACGGCTTCAAGGGCATGGCGACCCAAATTGGCTTGCTGCGAGCAACTTGAGACATCGCCTCAAGCGTTTGAACGTGTTTCATTCTAAATAGGATAGCATCCATCGGCCGAAACACGGTCGGGGAGGCCGAGGCCGTTTTGTTTTTGTTTTTGGAGAGACCTTGCTTCGGCGCTTACTAAGACGGAGGGACCGCGTGTTCATTCTGGAAATACCATTGTGATATTTTTGGTGTGGTTGGTGATTCATTGACCCAGGAGCCGGGCCGGCCATCCACGTGGGAGAGGAAACCATGGTGCCAGGAGACCCAAGGGAATGGGTCACAATACAATGGTACCTATTAATATAGCACAAAATAAGTGAGTTTAACGATAATAAACTCCCCAGAATAATCTGATGCGCATTTACTTTTCTTGTTTATAATTTCCTTTTACTTCTTTGCCGGATTCTTTTGCTAAAAAGCTGAGGAAGCCTCGCCGTAGACCTGGCACTACGTAACCGCGAGCCTGGTCATCGTCTCCATGTACCTATTTTTAGCATCTTAGCATGTGAAATGCCATTTGGCTCCCCCGCCAGGGAATCGACAAACGGCCGTGCTCAACCCCGGATTTGACCTTGTTTTCAGTGGTGGGTTTGCTGGGTTCCCGCGCAGAACAGACCATGTCTCATCGTCACCGCTAATGGCTGCGAGGAAAACGCACACGCCCCTATGGAAATAAATCGCGGTTCGTCTCGCCGGGCCATCTTACCTCGTAGTTTCATCTTGCTTTTCGTCCCTGCTTCCCGGAGATGGTTTGAGAACCAGTATTGTGGATACTCGCTACTCTCAAGACGACGATCCATCATCCAGCCATCAATCAAGCATCATCAAACGGCCACTGATGCATATAAACGCATATTGGAATTCTAATACCAACTATCCATCAACTTAGCTTCGATGAGAATTAGTGATTATCACATAGAGGTTGTTAAGATGTGCACAACAATACGCGAATAAGGTAGTATAGAGGGAAGATATCATAAGATATAGTATATCACCTACCAATAGATCGGCCTCCTCGACATTTTTCGGTCTCCTAGCTAGACCCAACCGCCCCTCCATGCTGCCGAGCACCAGGATGGGCCCTTGTCACAGCCTTGTCCCACACTCCACTGATCCCCAAGCTCAGGATGATCCCCTCTGCATGTCATTGAGAAGGGATGGAATGAAACAGTTATTCAACCCACATCTTGGAACTGCATAATTATATTTGGATGCAATTTTCTCTTGATTTGGTTTTCTTGACCACGGTCATATTGCGGTCTGACTACGGCCGATTATATACGTTGGACTTCTAGCAGGAGTTGATCTTGGTCCAGGGTGAGACAATGGGAGCATAGGCCACGGAGCGACTGCGGCTCGGACAAGACTGATCTATTTTTGTTGGCGGTGACGAAAAGTACATTCTTCGTATTGTTCCATGTCGCGGTTGACGGAATATCCATTTCGCGTGAAATGTCTATCAACAGCACATCTATCTACACCATATGCAGCGCAACATGCATGGAAGCGAGCCCGTCACCAGCCCCTAAAATCTCATCTTCTCAATTTGTATTAGTGGCATTTGTCGACTTTTTCAAATCGGGAAATCCCCGTCTCAATATTCCCAGCCTGACTCTGCCTCATTGCTTGTCATTGGTCTCGCAGTGATATTCCGGCTCCACCACTGGATCGCCATTCTGAAGCCACGAATTGCCGATTTCTCCCCTTGCTGTAACAACCATAGACTGTTGTACAAATCTATCTTGGATGGAGGATGTATCGTAGATGAACCTGGCCAGCATCGAACTGCTGGCGTTCTCGCTGGGTCATTGTTAACCAAGCTTATTTCCCAATTGCGTCTTCCGGTTTTGCTTGAGGGAAGAATAATAGCTTACAGCTGACTTCCGGAGTCAGAATTGGGCTTGTTGGAGGAGGGCTTGGTAGTTGAAGGCATGATGGCAGATTCGTAGGCGTGGATATAAGTAAACAGGTTGCTATGTCGAAATATGGACTAAAGCAGGTAGATGCCTGAGTTTTATACTCCATCGACTAAAGTAGCCGATTTTTTTCTATAACAAGGCTCTCGCAAGGCTCACCCAAACGTAGGCCGCATGGCCAGAGCACCCCAAGCAAGTGGAGGTTGAGACAGCGCCAGCGGCTAAATCTCACCTTGCAAGGCAATGTGTCGATAAAGCACCCGTGTCGACTCCTTGGGGTCGTAAGCATATGTCTATGGGTTTGTTTAAAAGAGCGGCAGAACCGAATACTATTGTGAATCTTCATCATAGACTTTTCTGCCACGCGATTTCACAGACATGCAGCTTATCTTCTACTAAGCACTGTGCGTTTTAGTCGACCCTGGGCGAATTTTGCCGCCCGAATTCTGCTTCACAGCCTGATTGCGGTGAATCGCCCAATCCCAGCTAGCGGATCAGGCTGCCCGATCTACAGGTGAAAAAGCCATTGGGCCTTACAGCTGCAAAAATAGAACTGAGGTCTGAGCGAGCGCGATCTCATCACAGGGCAGAGGAAGGCTTTAGCTGTACCCAAGGGGGGTCCGGAAATCGCTCCGGATCCTTCCAAGATGGAAGTCGACGATTGCTTGCCTTGGTGTTTAGGTCAAATGCAATGACGCACATATTTTACAGAAAGTGAAATGAAGCATTATAAAGTATTTGATTAGATAGTTGATAAACCGACATGTACATCAGGCAAGGCACATAAAGTAGTTGTACAATTCAATATTGCGGTGGGATAATTTATTTAATTGAACACTTCCAAACTTTTTAAAAGAGAACAACGCGTCTTATTTGTAGTCAAATCCATTTTTGGATACATACGATCTTGGTAATGGACGTGATGTTGTATAGTGTAAGGGCGGTTTTTTTTTTTTGAATAGATACGCAGTTAAATCTTCATTTTGGCTAGCTCGCTTTGAGCTGACAGGTCTTCGAGGGGAACAGTATATCCGGAGATATTCTCAAAGGAATCTGTCGGTGAGTTTATCTCACAACGTCTTACCTGCTCGTGACATCCTTTGGGTGCAGTGTCACCACATAACCCGCATCGTGCTCTACCACGGGAATGATCTCGCAATGATATTGTTTCTAAAATCTGGAATATCGATCAATTAATCCGCGCCAAAGCAAAATTTCGGGAATTTAACAATGGCCTCACATGGTGGTTCAGCTCTTCTATTTCCGACTTTCTGGGCAGCGATGTCTTTGAGGCTAATGGATAGACTTCGTGATTCAGAAGCTGACGTGCTATAAATTGGATTCGGTCTGTTAAATCGATTTGGAACCTGAGGAAATTTACTCAGAAATAGGTTTAAGCAAGATAGTTGGCGAGGCACAGAAGTCAGTCTATGTTTGGGTGGGAAATAGTTCGGACTTTTAGCGAGAGAAAATGGCATTCGTACTCTCATCGCAACTTTTCTATTGTGTAAAATAAATGGTCATACGACTGTGCCCCTGCAGAAGCCCCTTTTCTCAATGTGTAGGAGATCCGCTGCCGTGGACCGTTTCACGCAAGTGCAGGCTTGAAGGATGTTCTGTCCTAGTTAAGGCCTTAATGGTTAAACGCGCTGGTAATAGTGTCATGGAAAACGTCAAGTGGTATGCGTTACACGTACACTACCCTACTCGGCAAGACCTTTGAATCTTTCCAATGGGTAGTATTCACGGTGAATGAGACTTCCTACGACCAGCATTTGCGCTCAATGATGAGCTGGTCATTACGTCATGACTGAGATATATGATCAGCTAAGAAGAGGAATTTTATGACGCTATGGGTCTTTGATAAACTCAAAACCCGGTGTGGGCATCAGGAACTTTGTTGGCCGATGCTATCCTACGGTCCCTCCGGTCAACTTTTTGATCAGCCAATCCTATTTTCCCGCAAATGAAAAGGGTGTGTCCGTGTCCAGTGAGCTTAGAGTATGAGCGGGTTAAAAAGAGAATAAGCCGCAAGTCTGACACTTTGATATTGTGAAAGCTGACATTTCGAGGCTTCTGGTACCTCCATGGCGGCCCTACCGTTGCGTTGGGCATACGCATCCACCAATGACGCTTGAATAAACGCAGGCTTCTGATTTTAGCTGCTAGACTGGAGCTGAATGTACACGGGGACGGCGTCGTTGCCTTCGTAACCCGCCATTGTGAGGTGCACTTTGCGTGTGCGCCCGCAGCGCAGAGCAATGCAACTCGCTGTGTGATCGCAATCCACCCGCCTATGCATCTGCGACGAACCCACGAGGGTTGATTGGGTGGATTAATGTCACAAAAATGCACCTTTTGCGTAAGACAACAGGCCTATAACCTTATTGACAGTACACCTCTGGCCCTAGACGATGCGTCTTGATGTGACTGCCATACCGAACTCATTTTATCGCTCAGCTGTTTCATCCTGAGCTTTCCATACAAAAAGAGGCATAATTGGAACTTGGTCTTATGGATATTATAATTAGTTTGGATTACAGGGCGAATGGGCATATCTTTAGTGCTTCAATGTTCATATTGAGGATCAAGATTTGTAACTCTCATAACTCTTGGCTAAAGAGTGACATTTGGGTTTCATTCAACATCCTCCAATATGCATGTGGCTAGGTCATGGATTGCTAGGCCCGCCTGCAGTTTTACTTTTATATTTCTTTAGGAATTCGACCAAGTACGTGTTGGCGCTCTTTGGCACGGCTGCTGCGCGCTGCAACAAGCGGTCCTGAACGGATGATGAATGAAGCGAGATAACATGGATCTGCTCATATGCGGACTAGAAAATTTCAGAAGAGGGTTCCGACGATAGCTCAATTTGACTATTTGGTAAGGAGCTGGGAATAGCCCACCGTTCATGTCTATGGAAGGGGGGCGAGTGTTCTGCGATTCGACAGATGCTAGCTTCGAAAGCATCATCAAGTCTTGCAGCGATACTAGTCATTTCTTCGGGTGCACATATTCGGCGCCGCAGACAAAGCTGTCTTACAAGGGCGCAATCCGATCGAGTCTCTTTCTTTCTTGGGAACCGCATTTAGGACGCTCGTTCTTTCCTACGAAAGATGGTCGCATCAAGCCTACAGAAATGTTGGCTTGGATCGAGGAATTTGGCACAAATGCTGCCCGTTTCATCGTATCGGAAAAGTTTCTTGGGTGTATTCCAGAGATGGAAACCATCCGCAAGAGCGCCTATTTGAGAGCGACCCAGAGTAAATGGCCCATTATGAAAATAGGCCCAGCCCAAAATTCTCAATCGGACAGACTCAGCGATGCCGAATCCTGGCCCGATCGTTACTCGGGCTGTCCCATTGGGGATTGTTCAATTTGGCCAAGTGTATGTCGCCTTACTTGGCCCCTCAAAGTCGAAAATTAATATCTATACATTCACAAAGTTTATAAGAGACCTGCCGGAGATGACCTCATAACATTTGAATGGGGGAGTATAGTCCCAGAACATTCTTAGTATCGTGCAGTGGATCGGAACTCTTACAACTGGTCTTGTGACGAAGCGATCGGAACCCCAGACATCTGCGGAGACAAATCTTGTTGGAATTAATACCGACTAAAAATATGCCATATGGGAGTCCAAGAGCCCACAAGAGCATGTAGTCTCATGTGCGAAAAAGAAGGAACTCGATGAGAAGGCCCTGACGAGGGGAGCTTTTGGAGTTAATCGTTCTTTGGAGTGGGTAATGACGGTCATTTCAATTTAGGTCAGTGTCGATTGAGATGAATGACAGAAAAGAAAGGCGTCAATGGGAGTAAACGTAGCCTCTCAAGGCTTCACAGCGAGCGAGCTGTCGGTATTCGTCACTTTGCCTGTCGTCAAATGCTCAATGCTCAATGCTCATTGCTTGATGACATCGGGTTTCTTACCGCATTCTCTCGCACTGTTACCTTGAGAAATATCTCTCTCAAGATATTGCGATACCTTGATGGAAAAGTGCAGTTCAGAAGAAGAGGTTTATTCTGTTGCCTGGGACACAAATGTGTTCTCCCGCTTTGCGCAGAACAGTTTCGCAGCTACTCAACTGGAAGGTGACATTTAGCGGCAGTATGTCGGTCATCCCTCCAAAACCCGGTGCAATGGCTCGGGTTCTCCGACCGTTGCTCGTTCATGATGACTTCCACAGGGTGTCGCGCACCTTTTTCTGGTGCTTAATTGAAGCATGCCAAGACCTGCGTATCACCGGCATCCCCCCAATTGGTCCGCTTTTCTCCCTTTGCAACCCCAACCCGACCCAAGGCTCTGTTTTGACCATGTAAGTTCAATGGCTGGTGCGGTACTTCTTCCAACTACAGCAGGTCCCATGGTTGCAGCTGATGCTAGAGGGGGTGATTGAGGTGCAGGTGCAGGGATGCCCCGAGGCCGAAGCCCGACGTCGGGACCAATTGAGCCCCGGAATAATCTGCAGGTCACTGTTGGCCTGTGGCACAGTGTGCGACGTACAGAAGCAGAAACCAAATAGAAGGGGAAAAAGAGGCAAGGGTAATGAAACCTGTCATAAAAAGGAAAATACAAAACTCCACAAGCTGACGCAGCCATGTCAGCTGGCGTGCGGCTACTTGCACTCGGTCAACCCGATTCAGGACTCGTGTTTAGGGGGAGGCAGTTTTGTTTCCTCTCTGAATCGTATTTCCAGGAACCAGGGACATGATTGATTCGTAGTGAATAAATTTAACCATCCCAAGGACGTTTACCCCACCCACATGACAGCGGTGCCACGCGGGAGGAAGGGCCGTCTGGCCCGTCTCCAAAACGGCCCCTTTTTCGTTTGCTCCCTTCGGACCAAACAGGACTGAGGTGGCGATTTTGGGAATTGGTGGATGAGAAATTGTAACGGAGGATCGCAATAGCTACCTGGTCTGATGGCGCCATGTGCAGACTGTTGTGCAGAGCGCCCAACCCAGTGCAAGTCGACGCTGACTTCTCTTCAACCAACACAAACAAGAAATTGGGCCAATGGACTCATATTTATGGTCTATACGAACTATGATACAAATACAACGGTAGAGTGGCATACATGATACTGATTATGCAGGCTATCTAGATATGCAGCACATTGCGTCAAAAGTCCAGCCTTCTATCATACATTCCACCTTCTTTCCTCGCCCCAAACCGAGCACGCGTTGCTCGCGTACCAATTTACACCTTGTTCCATTTTTATATGGTGCGTGCTTAGGTTTTCTTTGTGGTTGTGGTTGTGGTTGTGCCAGTTTGAGGCCGTGTTGAATTGGTTTGGGTCCGATGCGATCTTGAAGCCGGCGCTTGTAATATGCGATCTTGCAGGGACGATGTGTCATAAATGTAGCGGCTCAACATTGAGCCATGAGTCGATTCACTGGGGAAAATATAAGTCAGCATTTCTTTGATATGTCAATGCGCCAAATGATATGCCGCCTGGGTTATACCTACGACGCATAGTCTTGCGGGGTCGAGGGGGTGGTAGACTGAGACATGTGGCGAAGTAAGTGGGGGATTGTCTCTATGCGTAAATTCTTAAATGTAATTGACGTATAATTTTACTTCTAGGTTAAAAAACAAGCGGTTGGCTCAACCGGGTGATCTAGGAGCCGGCTATAAAGGTGGCATATAAATAGTGTTTAATAATAGGTTTGGTTATGAAAATCTTATTGCCTTGACCAAAATAATAAGTAGCTTAATCTAATATAAACTTTGCCCTGATGATTAGAGATAGAATTTACCTCTTGCTACTTAAGATGCTTTTTTTTGCTAAGATTAGTTAGCTCTAATATATGGTAGTGTTATGAACCCAGTGCCCGGCTGCTGTGAGGCAGCCCGCCCCCTGTATTTACAGGGGCTATAGGGCTTAGCTAGCTGTGTTTTGGGTAACCGAGGCACAGTATGACCTTTTGCCGCAGCGGCTAGGGCTGCGGGCCGCTTTTTTGTAATAGGTAGATATTATCTGAGATTATAATATCTTATTAATATGTGGTAATTAGGCAATCTATAAACCCTAGTAAAGATGTTATACATCTTGTGGTAGCTAGTAGCTATACCAGCTGTAGCCGCTAGGGCAGCCGCTAGGGCTGCCGCTGTGGGCCGCTGTGGGCTACTAGCAGCAGCCCCTGACAGGGGCTGTAACTACCTATAAAAGGCAGCTCTAGCTGCTATAGATCCTTAATACAACATACCTCATACACTCATTTAGATCCGTAACAAAAGAGGTATATATTATTAGTACCCTCCTTATTAAGCTAGTACCTAATACCTATTAATACTATAACTTTCTTAAATTAATATATATATAGGAAATCTAAGATCAAGATATACTATATTTGATCCTAAGCAATTAATTATAGTTAGTTTAATTTAAGCTCTTTATGCTCTTTTATAGCCCTCTTGATTCCTATTAATAAAGCTTTATAGGGCAATAAATAAAGGCTCTTAATGTAATACTTATGCTATATGACCCTAATACCGGTGAGCTTAGTGGAGGAACTAAGAGGTAGTGTGATTTTGCCGAAGAGATCTGCTGGCCTAAGAACAATGAATAAATGGAAGGCATTAGGGACCAAATCAAGACCGTATATGAGCAGGTAAGGCAGGAAAGTTAGGGCAGTTAATAAAGGCAATAAAAAGTCTCTTAAATAATAAGCTACTTCCTCCATCAACGAATCATAAGCGCAATCAATACAAATGTGTGTGTGTGATAATTGGGGGTATAATAAATTGGGATTGACGTATAAAAGATGCTGGATAACGAACTGATACCTGGGAATGATCCAGGGGCAAAAGGCGACTTTATATCTCCTCAAGTAATTGTTGAAACCATGATTGATTGTTCTAAGTTCCATGTATCCAGTCGCCCCGCTTCTCTCTACTTTAGTGGTTATAGTATAATAGCAAAATATACTAAGCTTAAACTAGCTGTGGATATATTATATAACTTTTATTCTATTAAAATAAAGCTTATTATCCTATTTTAGATTACTTTATTATATATATAATATCTTAGGTTTAATATATTTCCTTAGATTAAATTAAGTAAAATTTATAATTATTATAAATCCTTAATAAATAAAATAATCCTTTTAAAATAATATTTTATAGCTTATTTAGTATTTAGTATATTAATCTTAATTATTTTTTATTAGTATATTTAGTAATAATAGTTATTATATATATTTAAATAGTAAATATAATATATAAATTACTTTACTTTAGCTTTACTTTTATTATTAATTATAAATTACTTTACTTTAGTTTTATTTTTATTATTAATTATAAAGGCTTTTTGTTTATAAA